>JAWWEU010000163.1:3504305-3519305 GCA_035583155.1 Acropternis orthonyx
TGTTCAGCCTGGAGAAGAGAAAGCCCCACAAAGACCTCGGGGCCTCTTTCAAGTACCCAGAGGGGCTACAAGAGAACTGGAGAGGGACTTTGGACAAGGGCATGCAGTGACAGGACAAGGGGGAATGGCTTCACAGTGGCAGAGTTGAAGGGTAGGTTGGATATCAGGAAACTGTTCTTGACTGTGAGGTGGTGAGGCCCTGGCACAGGTTGCCCAGAGCAGCTGTGGCTGCCCCATCCCTGGAAGTGTTCAAGGCCAGGTTGGACAGGGCTTGGAGCAACCTGGGATAGTAGAAGGAGTCCCTGCCTGTGGTAGGGGAGTGGAATGATTTGGTCTTTAAGGTCCTTCCAACCCAAACCATTCCATGATTTGATGGTATTTGGGGAAGGGTGAGTATATTGGAATGATGACAATGACCAGTGTGGCACCCTCCTCCTCCTCCTGCCCCAAAGTACCCCACCAGCATTATACATCCATTATTCCCTCTCACTGCCCCCAGTGAGACCACAGACATTTGCCAAACCTATTTTTTGCTTTAATTGTGCTCTTTTTGCACATGAGCATGATAGTGGATATGTGATGCTGCAAACCTGTTGCACCCCCAGAAACAGTCATGTCATCCATTGCTTTTTCATGGAGAAGACCTGCAGTGCTGCTTTGAACTCAAGTCATTTACCCAAACCTTAAGTTCTTTCTTTTCCGCTGTGTGCTCTGTATCATCTCAGCAGTTAAAGACTTGATAAGAGAAAGTTGTCAGAAATCAATTCTTCTTCCCCTAATTGCATGGGTGTGATAAAAAAATCACACAGGGAATCTGCAAGAATTTACACACACATGCAAACAAATAGCTGCTGTCAATTCACGTGGAAGATCTGATAAAGCTGTTATCTTGTGTCATACCTACCAGTGTTGACAAGAGTGTGGGGAAAGACATGGGGCAGGAGATATGGGAGCAGGAGGAACGGCGGTGGAAGTCACGAAGAGTAAATTCAGAAGAAAAAAACCCAAATCTAGATTGCAACAATTATCTGAAGATTTCTGGTGTAAGGGAAACTGGTGCATGCAGAGATAGTGCTTTGCCAAGTTGTTTGGTTTTAACGTAGAGTATCACAGAGAAATGAGTGCATGGAGGAAAGGTGGTATTGTCATCACCATGTGCTGTACCAACATGTGGCTGCCCACGGTGAGGACCTGATCCTCTTCACTCAGGAGAAAGTCCTTGGAAAGGGCTTGTCCCTCATGGTACAGTCAGGGTTGTGCCTTCTGTGATGGGGCAGCTCTTTGTCAGTGAGCTGAGCACAAGTCCTCTGCCAGCTGCGAAAGAGAGGAATCTGAAAGGGATTTTTAATAGTATTTTGTATTTCTTTTATGTATATAATACATATATAAAAACAATACATAATACAAAATATATATATTAAAAGCCAAGTATTAAATAGTAACTTGTTGCTCTTTATCTTGGCAGCACAATACAGAATTTGTGTAGTTACTGTTTGAACTCAGAATTCAAAACTATTTCATATAGAGACACTTGAGAATACAGTGACGACTCATATCTATCTCGTGCTGTCAAATATTTTGGACCAAAGCTTATCCCATTGAGTCGCAGGTGTGGCAAGACAGCAAAAGAGTAAAGAATAGGTGGTCTACCTAGAAATCACCTTTGAGTACTCAGAAGTGCCATTAGGCTCAACAGGCATCCTCAACATTGTGAACAGCCTGCAGAGAACAAGTAAATGTAGTGAATTGATAAGACAGACAGAAAAATAGGCTTAAAATACAGGGATTTATACAGGTTTAACTAAAAGGTACCAGATACGGTAAGAAGTCCAAAGGATGTAAAATAATTTCAAAATGAGAGGTTTTTAGCCGTGTCTGAGAAAAGGGATCCAGTACTCCCAAAGAAAACAGTGATCACTGGGGCTGAGATACAGATGACGTGGTTCATGAATGTGTACGTGGATACATTTATGTAGAGGCTGACGCCTGTCCTTATGGAACACTTGAAAATAGTCTAACTTCACCTTCATGAAAGCTGGGGTTAAGTCTGTGAGCAGATACTAGTTTTCTAGAGTCACAGAGTCATTTAGGTTAGAAAAGACCTCTCAGGGATCATTGAATCGAACTGCTCACCCAGCACTGCCAAGTTTGCCACTAACCCCTGTCCCCAAGTGCTGCATCCACATGGCTTTTAAATCCCTCCAGGGATGGTGACTCAACTAAATAACAAATAAGAAAGTTAAAATAATCTGAGAAGTTCAGCTTTAGCTGGAAGGGCAGCTTGGAAGTGTCTATTCATTGGCTGTTCATTCACTGAAGTCTAACCTTGAAATGTCTTCCTGCAGCAGAGGGATTTGGGGCATTGGACCCTTCCAATGGAAGATGTGTTGCTCCTTGACCACTGTTTTTAAGAGCTTGTGAAAATGTTCAGCATGTAATGCAGGTGTGAAAGTTCTGCTATAGTGGACATCTTAGCATCAAGTCGTTCTTACAGCACATTTCTCAAAGGGCTACAGGCAGTTGATAACCCAGAGGAGAAAACATTTCTAATTTTGATAATGGGGAAAAAAAAAAAAAGATGCTTTGTATTGCCTTAGCATTCTTCAGCTAAAAAGCCAGATAGAATTTTGGGTAGTTTGTTGTGTTTCTAGTATAGGCAGAGCCTGAAGTAACTGTTCCAAGAGCAATAATTGGCCTTGTGAGCCTCTTTTGTTCCCTTCCTACCTACTCTCTGATTGAGATGTGGGTAACTAGAGATTCAGGAGAACCACAATTTAAACAAAAACCCATCAGTTTTGAAAATTGTAAGACAAATACTTAGTCCTGTGATAGAATGGCAGGAATTAAGTGAGGTCTGTGACATTCACCTGTAAGAGTCTGAGAAACATGAGGGAAACAGAGAATGCCAAGATATCCCCCAACAAACCTTATGGAACGCAAAATATTTGTACTACCTGCACTTGTGTACACTTTGCCTTTCTATAAAACCTTGAATCTGTTAGTATTTCAACCAGAGTAGTTGGGATCCGACCTTAGAGGTAGAGAAACTGAGGCAAGAAGTGAGATACCACAAGAGGAAATGGCCTTAGGTTGTGCCAGGCGAGGTTTAGGTTGGGTATTAGAGAAAAATCTCTTCATGGAAAGGGTTGTCAAGCCCTGTCACAGGCTGTCCTGGGCAGTGGTGGAGTCACCATTCCTGGAGGGATTTAAAAGATGCATAGATGTGGCACTTGGGGACCTGGGTTAGTGGTGGGCTTGGCAGTGCTGAGGGAATGGTTGGACTTGCTGACCACTGAGGGCTTTTCTGACCTAAATGATTCTGTGATTTTCTGATCTTTTGGCTTTCCAAGAAATTTCATGTTTGCCAATCATATCAAAAGATCCACAGAGGGCAGTGAACATGTTTGGGTTTGAGTGGTGTTTTTTCTCCTCTGGCTTCAATTGCCTGGGTTCCTGATTAATCGTCAAAGGAGTTCACAGTGGTGGCATCAGCAACGAGTGAAAGGAGAGAGGAACTATCTCAGAAATACAAAGGGCTGAAATATTTTGTGATCTCTTCTTACTCAGATGTATCCTTCAAATCGCATTCCCTCAGTCAAGGGAAATAATTTCAGTTACCCTGGTCACAGTAGAAAGCAGTCATCTTTTTGAATGCCTTTTTTTCATTAATGTAGATATGTTTCTGAGATGAGAGATGATGTTTCTTCTAATTACGGTTACATGTAGCTAATTTCCTTTTTTTAAAAGCTCAGTGTGAAAGGCAGTTTCCTTTAAAAAGGAGGGGGGGGGGAAGAAAAAAGTGATACAGCTGATGTTCCTGTTGCCTTAGCAACAGATTTATTTATTAGGGTCTGAAATGACATGAGTTAATATACCACATACCTGCTGATCGGCAAACTCTCCTATTTCAGCTCCAGTTGACAATTAAGTCCTGGACAGCTACAGCCAGGGGTTAATGTTACTCATTAGGAGAACTAGGTCATTACTGGGATATCAAGGCACTTAAGGCAGCATGGATAAAATACAAAATTCAACATCTCAAGGAGTGAGGGGTTTTATGTTAATTAACCTTATTTTCCTTTCATTAAAAAAAAAAGTTTCATATATGCATATGACAGTGGATCAATTAATTGGGAAAGGACAAAAAAAAAAAAAAAAAAGAAGAAGCAAGCTGTAGTTTACTTTCCTCTCCTGGTTGTCTTATTTCCTTTGGAAGGTTTTCATTATTTTACGGAAAATTCTTATGTCTATATGATGAGTAAAAAGGGTATTAAAATTAAGAAGGGAATCATCATGGAAATCAGCTTTACCACAAGGGAATGAGCAAATAAAAGCCTTGGAAATGAAAATAAATAAGCTTTGCTAATACCTCACCTAAGGAGCAGAATATAAGCCCATCAGAGCTTGGAGATATTTAGAGGTACTTCTTTGCTTCTTTATTAAGCAGTTACATAGTTATTTGACCTTCAGAAACTGAAACTTTAGAGAACTAATTCAAGTTGTTGGCAAATATTCTATTTACAGGAAGCTGATCGGTGCTGTAGTCGACAGTAACTCCTGTAGTTAGTAACTGGCTTCTGATTTCCAGGAAAATTAAATATATTCTCTGAAAGTTTTATTAAGATATCTGAGTGGGAGTTTTAACTTGATAAGTCATAAGTGATTTAATAAAGCTCTCCTGAAAGCCTTTATTTACCAACTTTTAGCAGACTTCATTCTGATACTGGAGAATTTAATAGCCTGAAAAAGAATCATATTAAAATGAAACTTATTTTTTTACTCACGGCTTCCCCAAATACACTTGGTTCTTTCACTTCTACTAAGCACTCTACTTTCTTTTCTATATTTAAGCTCTGTGGCCCAGTTCTGCTTCTTATTGTGTTTAGACCAATTTGGTGTAAAACCTTTTTCCATTCCTGTCAAGTCAAGGTTGAAGCAGCATCTTACCTGGGCTGCACTTAATGAGCTGTTGTATCAGGTTGTAAGAGCACTGTAACAAAAGCAAAATTCAAGCCCTGTGAGATGTTTTCAGCTCCACTGAATGGTTTTACACTCTGGTGCACCTGTTTTCCTAAATATAATAAAAAAGTTAAATAATATCAAGATTCTGCCTGAAATGTCACACACAAAAACATTCCTTCGGGGCTAGGTTGGATTGGGCTTGGAGTAACCTCGTCTAGTAGGAATTGTCCCTGCCCATGACAGGGGAGTTGGAATGAGATGAGCTTTAAGGTCCCTTCCAGTCCAAGCCATTCCATTATTCTATGATGCTGTGATTCCCTCTGTACTATCCAGATGCTTACATAGCAGCCACTGTAATGCCATTCTCTGGAGCCTAAGTGCTTGAGCCACGATTGAAAAACTGATTTTGAGTTAATGTAAGACTACAAATGCATCACCTGGACATTTGACGATTATTTGAGTTTGGAACAGTTGCATCAAAATTTACCCTAACAGTTGCAGTAAGCTTGGTTCTCCCATTTTCTATGATGGTAAACTCATTTTATGGGGTCTTTTCTCCTTTTGCACAGCTGTGAAACCCAAAGTCTGAGCAGAAACACATGTGAACTGTAGGGATTAAGGACTCTTCTCAAGTCTCTTCTACCTATGGCTATCAAAGCAATTCTTTTCTACTCCTTTCACCTAATCTGGTTTTGGCCTTTTAAACCTCTTCCTTCTGTCTTTGCCAGGCTCAGTTCCCTGGACATCTCCTCATACACAGTCTTGCAGCAAATTTACATCTCTTCCCTAATTCCTCAGGCTTTCTCTGAGTGTGTCAGAGAGTGGGTCATTTCACTCCATGTCTCTGCAAGGGATCTTTTACAACACACTGATCCCTGTTTTATCCTAAACCCCCTCGTCCAACCTATGTTGTCCTCTTGGTCACTTACACTGGTTTCTTGTTTTTCCCCACATGAACTGGCCTTGCATTGTATCTTTTCTCCATCTCCTTTACTTTTTCACTCAGTTCCCTATTTCTTTGCCATGCTATTCTTTCATAGCTGGTCATATTGACCCGATCTTATTTGTCCCCTTTACTTTTTTTTCTGAATCACGTCTAAGAGTTTTAATCAAACTAGAAAAGCACATTACCAGTACAGTTTTCTGCCTCTTCAATCCACCCCTTAAAATGTTTTGTTTTCCTAGTTAGATATTCCTTTTGATTGGTTATTTCCCTATTTTCAATGCATAGGAAGCAGTTCTTTAATCTGCGAAGTCCAGTCTTTTATTCTGAGTGCAGCTGATGAATAACTGAAAGTGAAGACAGGAGCCATGTTCTTAGCTCAGATATTAGAGCCTGTCTGGGTTTTGGCAGCCTGACCTGCAGCAGTAGATCTGCCCTGCTCAGCTTTAGCCTAAGGTGTGCCCCAAACACGGGAATTGTTCAGTGACTGAGCACGAAAAGGACATTTTTCAAAGGCCTGGCTACATTTTTAGGAAGATATCCAACACATGCAACAAAAAGTGTACCTTGGACTGAAAACCAAATACATTCAAATATTCAGTTCTTGAAAACAAAAAGAAGTTCATATACTTAAAACAGAGGCTTATTTAAAAGTTATTATATCCAAGATATGTTTTGCAGTTTAACTAGGTTGTGCTGTGTTTGGGGTTTTTTTCGTCTTGTTCTTGGATGTTTTGGAAAACTTTGGGCAGAACTTTTCTAGGAGATTATAGTCCAAGATAAGCCTTAGTTTTGGGAAACATCATAAGCAAGGACAGAAGAGGTTTTGTAATACAAAGTCCCAGGCAAACTTAGCAGATGGTGCCACCAGTCCCCGTTGTAATTCACAGCACCCTAGTCCAAAGTATGGAATAGCCTTCAAGAGACAAAAATCAAATATTTCATAAACAAGCGATCTAATATTCCTCCTTATTTTCACCGGTAATAGGAGGGTTATGTTTCTTCCTTCAAAGCTCTTTTTAATTAGCGTCCTCTTCTTACTCTTGTATTTCATTCCCTTCTCTTCCCTATTCTCCTTTTCTCCATGTTTTCACCCTTTCCACCCCCCCCTCCCCGTGTCCTCTAATCACTGCTTTTTCTCAGCTGTTTGTGCAAAACTTGACTCAATTCAATGAGTTGATTCCTCGTTCTGAAAGCAGTGAGATTTGGAGTTACTTTTGTCTTGTTGAATAATGAGTTTCAAGCTTTGGTCTTGGTGCCAAGAAAGTTCTGATTGGGAGCTGAAGGATGAGTTATCTCAGGTACCTGAGCTAATTCCTCTTGGGGTATTACTCTGCAAAGACCAGGACTTAGTTTTTGATCCAGACAAGGTATCTGGTGGAGTGTTAAGCAGTTGTAGCTTGATGATGTGAATCTACCATGGAAATCAGAGAGGTGTAGGGTGGGATCACTCTTCCCAGACAAATTTGTAGTAATGTAGTTTTTATGTAGTAATTTATATATAAATTTATATTTATATACAACTTCTTCTGTTCTTTAAAGGAACCACCTGAGTACATGGTTATCTCCTTATTATCTAGTTATTATCCTATTCATAACCATTTTATTACCATTACATGACTTTTTAATATTATTTTGTAGTTGAATTACAGTCAGATATGTTGTGTATGGTTATCAGGGCTGTCAGGGTCACTCAGACATTTCAACTGCTCCCAACAACAGGTATCCTTTTCCTATGTTACCTTTGGAACACTAAAGTTAGTTATTTTAATTTTTTTAAAATAAACTGTATGAAGGTAGTCCATAACAGTTATTGGGTTTTGGAGGTTTTTTTTGTTTTTTTTTTTTTAGGATCCGAATCCTCTACTTTGGAGCAGCCAGGCTGGCCAAGTTGGAGTAAAAGGAATTAAAGGCATCATTGATTTTTACACCAAGACACCAAAACCAGTCTTTGTCTTCAAAGGTTAATCTCCCTTTACAAAATAAGCACGAGGCTCCATGACTGATGTTGATCCTGAGGTTTCTTTGGTTAGAGAATGTGCAATATTTTATTTTGAGTTTTCTCTTCATGAGTTGTGAGGGGAGAAGAAGAATCTAAACAATAAACTCCCAAGGTTCTTTATTTTTCTCTTTTTTATGAATCTCCTGTAGCTAACACGAGATAGGAGAAAATGCTTTTCCAGCATAACACAAAAGGCCACCCATTTTTCTCAGGCCAGCAATTTGAACAAATCAGAGGGTAAAATACACACTCCTCACTGTAAATACGTCATGGGCTCTAATAGAAAATAAAACACTGTATTTGCCAGTACTGCTTGGCTGCTTTCTGCCTCTCCAGTGCCATTTTTTAATTCCTTGGCTTGCAGAGGTGTTCTGCAAGCACAGGCAAGGGTTGGGACCTTTTTTGCTCATAGGACTTCCAATTGCCAGCTAAAATTTATTCTGTAGGGTCCTTTTTTCACGCAAAAGCATTTTCTTCTACTTGACTCCATTTTCTGTGAACTGAGGGGGTATTAGATATTGCGGTAACTTTTGATGCTGATGATGCCAGACAATGTTTAGAGGCACAATTACAGCAAAGACATTTTATAAAGCAGATCAGCTGAAAAAGAAAACTCACTGGACTTAACTACATATTTACAGTCTACCTTCTGCCTCACTTTGGAAGAGTAAAAAGCAGGGGAAATACTGTGATAGACTGAATAAACAGAAAGCAATTAACTTTTTCTTCATGTTTGCATTTTCATAGTTATTTCTTTTTCCATTGTTTCCTTTCTAATAGCTCTTTCCTGGCAGTAATATTTTCTCTTTTGCACTTATCATGAGCACTATTACCAGAAATTTGGTATTAGAATTTTAATTTTTTGTCACCTTTTTTCCCCCCCTAATCTCACCATAGAAAATGTATATTACAGTAATTTCATTTAGGAAAGTCTTCTGTGAAAATAATTACTAGAATGTATTTTTTTTTGACATATTGAGTAGGCTTGTAAGATGAGTCCTCTTACTTTAAGAAGAATATTATTCTCCTAAAGTATTTATTGACTCTGATTCTCACCATATTTCTGTAAATGAAAGCTCCTCTAAGACCCTATCTTGCAGATGGGGAAACCTGGGCAGAGCTGTCTCATGGGAAAGCGGTGTCAGGAGAAGACCAGAATTCTGGAATTCTCTGTTTTGAAGGCCAGGTTTATTTTTTGTGACTACACTGCTACTTTCTAACATCATTGGATTATAATAAACCTATATTCAGATTTTTCTGAGCTCAAGTTTTAACATGAAATATCAAAATGTAATACAGTGAGTAGTATAATGCATTAAAAAAATCCCTGATATGGTTCTTTAGTTTGGGTTTGGCCTGAAGTGGAGTCTTGTTTTCAGTTCTGTAGGGTGTTCATGGAAAAATTGCACCATTTATTGATATGCTGTTGTTGGCTTCTTGAGAATGCCCTGGAAGACACAGGGTACAGGAGACTGATGTCATATGATCCCTCTTGTCAGCCTGTGACATCCTCATCACCCTCCCCACAGCCATACCAGGTCAGCCCAAACAGCAAAGAACTTCTAATTATTGATTCTGTCCTCATGGACTTCCCCAGCCCCATCCTGCCCCTCATACGTTCCCCAGGCTCCACTGCAGCCGTGCCTTTCCGTGGTTGATGATCTCTGTCCCCTTCCCTTCTCCCTGGATATCTCTTGGCTCACAAGTCTGATCTCCACAACTGCTGCCCAGCCTCATGTGTGATACTTCAGTGGCCTATTTTATCAGCTATTTTATCTAGCAATCATTGTAGGCAGGCAGAAATCAATTTTTTGGCTTGTGTCCTGAAAAACTAAAAAAAAAAAAAAAATTCGAGTGCTACTTCAACTTCTGAAGATTTTATGTCTTTTCTTACCTTTGCCCATATGACATTCAGGTGATTTTATGAAATGGGAAGGCAGAAGCAGATGCAGTCAGCGTGACCTGCTGGGATTTAAGGCACTATACAATGTGAAATATTACTGCGTACCCTCACAATTTGGGACTCTCTCCCGCTGAAAATCTCCCCTGCTAAATGTCCTAAGAAGATTAAGATCAACCCTTTTAATATTGCTTTTAGCTGAGCTTATTTGTAACCCTTTCAGAATATGTAGCACCTTAACAGTTCGACTCAGTGGTCTTAAAGGCCTTTTCCAACCTAAATGATTCCATGATTCTAAGAGATGTCATGACAGGGCTGTTGCTTTCACAAGCATCACATATTATATATGCAGGACTTAGTATTTTCTGGTTTTGCACTTTTATGTTACTGATAAATGCAATAACCCCATGTTTTAATATATTTTTTTAATGGACTGCATTTATTTTACCCTTTGAGCAAGCCCTGCCTCTTTTCCACAACTCTTCTACTTCCTAATTGCATTTCTAGATGTGCCTTCTTCCAAATCCTAAATAACTATGATTATCACCGTGTAGGATAAGTTTACATATACTTAAAAAATTAAACTAAAGTCAGAGAAGACCATATGGGTCTCTTACTGAATTTCACCCAAAATCAGGAGATGAATATGCATTGAATAATGTAAAGGGCCAAATTCTGCTTGGTTTTCTTCTTTTTTTTTTTTTCTTTTTTTTTAAATGTTTTTCCCCATCACTGGTTATCTTGCATCCCCAGGGAATAACGCCAGTGTAGCTGGTCCCCATGTACTCTCATTCCAGTCAGAGCAGTGGATAAGGCTTGAGGGCTCATGCTGAATTCCCAAAATCCCTGAAGAGCAGAAGGGTGTTTTGGAGCCTGTTGCCATTGATTGTATAGAGGAGCATCATTGTAATGCTATGAAGTTGCTTTTTAAAATCATTTTAGGCTGAAAAGAGGGATGTCAAGTAATCAATTAATCTTGACAGCATCCTTCTGTGGTGAAGAAATAATATTGTCACACCCATTTTATGAACAGCAAATCTAAGGCAGAAATAATGGAGGCTCAGTAGTGGTGCTGCTGCTCCCACCATCCTCTCATTCTCCATTCAAGGACACTCTTTAAAGTTTTATTTCGGATTAGAAAGGGAAGTCACTAAATGAGGCTGAACCCTGGGCCACATCCTCCTGGCCAAATCACTGAATCTCAGCCAGACTTCAGATATCCCTCTTAAATAAGCATTAGACTCAAAAATAGAAAACCCTGGGTTAAAAAAAATGTAGTGTGCAGTATCTGAAAATGGACTTTGAACGTCTCCAAGGCAGGGCTCTCAAATCTGAGCATAGGTGTGGTGTCTGTGTCTGTTTTGGGGCATTTACAACTGGACTTTGATCATTCTGGTGTTTTCATGCTCTTATGATGAAATTTAGAGCATCTTCATACCATACCCAGTTCTTATTTTTCGTTTACCAGATGCATATCAAATCAAGTGAAAATACAAAAGCATTTCAAATACCTCAACTAAACAACAAAGCCAGACCCTGGAGTCACATTAGCTTGAATTTTCCCTTAACATAATATCTTAAAAGAAAAGTTTGCATTTTAATCTCAGGCTTTTATACTGTTTTGCAGTTCTTCTTCAGGAAATGGAGTATATACAATTAATACTGTTTAATAAAGCTCAAAAATGCAACAGATGCAGCCAAAAGTGCACATCATTTTGAGCAGATCTTTACAGAACAGACATTCCATATTGTGTTCATCTTTTTCCACGATCACTGCTATGGCAATCTGGTGTGTTTAGCAGTTGTTGCTGAGTAAGGCAGACTGGATTGTATATGATTTTCTCCATGTCAGCCAAGAAACAGAGCTCTCTTCTTTTTGATGCAGCAAAGAGGTGGTCTTGTACTGTTTATTGCTTTCTACTAGGAGCAGCTAATACCTGTAGTAACCTGCAGGAATACGCTGCAGTCTGTATGTGCACAGACCAGAAGCTTTCTGGAGGTCTTAACTGCAAATAAGGGGGTTGTGGTGTGGACAAGTCACAGGAACTGATAAATGAAATCAGATGAGCTCCCAAATAGAAAAACTCTTAAGATTCACAAAAGGTATATCATTAAAATTTGTGAGTATTACCTAAAAGTGAAATATTTTATATGAGGGTATGGAAGGAGGTTCACCTACAGCAAAAAAACTGTGAGAGAGGCTCCAGTGCAGAGGAAACGTTTCCCCTTTCAGCATTCCTTCTGGGTGCCAAATTTTCCTTCTGTTCTTCCCCACCTATTAAACAAAGCTGCAACTTCCAATTCCTATCAGTTTTCCTAAATATGTGCAGCTTATGTGGCTTCGCCGAGCTGTAAGGCTCCGTGTTCTCCTGCCAGCTCCTTGACAATGTGGCTCCAACAGCATCCTCCACTTTTGGCTGCCTCTGGGACCCCTGGTCTCTTCTGGAAAGCGAGAGGGAAAGCATATCCTTTGCTGGAAGGACTTTTTGTGACTGTGAAGCTGATAGCGCGGGGCTGTGAAGAGCTTGGAAAGATCCCTGTCAGCATTGTGGCTGTGGAGTCTGCCGGCTCAGGGATGCCTTGGTCCATGGGGATGAGCGGATACAGGTGGGCTCCCAGCATCACTTATAAAGCACCCACAAAGCCTGCCTTTGGGAAACTGAGGCTAAGGGGGAACTTTATGATGAATTACACTGACTCCCAGCATCCAGGCAATTTTCCTTGCAAGCATTTACAATAGAGATGTTCCTTTCCAATCCTAATCCTGTATTGTGATCCCATGTGCCATGAGCTGGGCTTTTGGAGGGAACTAAATACTGGCACCATGTTTCTGCACGTAAGTTACCTACCAGAAACAGGGGACTGTTTTAGGAGTGAGGATGCAGCAAAGTAATAGGCAAAGACCTGGAATCTTTGCAATTGGGAGAAACCCTCTCTCCAAGCCAGTGTTTGTATCCACTTTGGTTACTGGAACCGCCGTGAAAGCTCCTGGTTCACAGATGTGAAACAAATTATGAAGCTTATGCAGTTGCATTCCTCCTTATTATTGGGAACAAAACAAATCGGGGGGATGGAGGACTTCTTAAAGTGATTATTGTCTGGCTTTTTTTTAAGAAAATTCTGAAAACTCCCCAGTTCCTGAAGGTTTCTCGGCCTAGGGAAGTCACATTAATTATGAGATTAATTTATGTTAATTCCCTAAACCAAAAATATTGACTGAATGAGAAATTAACACGTGTAGAGCTGCAGATGTCATTCGGCTTCAGATTTCCTGAATGATATAATTATTAATCTTTCATATAGCAGAGTGACAGACCTACAGATTCATTCTGCAAAATTACTCTGTGAAGAAAGACACTGGACAGCTGAGCTATAGATTTTCCCTTAATACAGGAAGGAAAAAGGTGGAATTTGCTAAATAATAAATAAAACCAAAATATTTTAAAAGGCATATGGTGCACATCTGTCTGAAATACAATAATTTAAAGCAGAGTAATTAAATGCAAGATATAATATTCACCTTAGAGTGGGGAAATGATATAATTTCTTTTTTAATGTGAATTATGGAATTTGGAAATTCAGATAATTTTTGATACCATTTGAACCTTTCATTTTGTGCTAGTAAAGGTGATAGATTACAAAATTAGGGGTTTGATTTATTTTTGGATAAACTGAATTTTGTTTCATGTCATTGAGTGTCATGTCCATACAAACCTTTAATATTATCTTCAGCTGAAATTAAAAATAAGTACAAGTTTCTTATATTCTGTTTTAATTTCTCATGAACTCCTTAAAAATCTAAAGGTAGAAAATACCTTGTGGTAATTTATTCCTTTCTTTACCTAAAGTACTGAATGGATTGGAAGCTTTTCATGAGTATAGGATGGATTCCTAAAATTCCAGTTTAGGACGTCCTGTGTGTCTAGGAAAAGTTTTTGATTACCTTGGTTCTGACAAAAGGGGTGAACTGTAATGGTAGTCATATATCCGTATTTTTTACAGGCAAAAAAAAAAAGAAAAAAAAATGGTTTTCTTGCTACCCAGTTCTTTAAAATCCTTTTGCCTTAGGTGAGATATTACTCAGTCCTTCTCACTTTCAAAGTTGGTAATTTGAAGAGTGAAGGAATCAGTTTAAGACAGGGAAGAGAGAAAAGAATCTTATGAAACTGAGTTGTGATCCTGTGTTGAGGAAAAATATTCAACCATGCACTGTAAGCAAAGAAAAGAGGGAAATTATGCTGAGGACATTTAGTCCTCAAAAGTACAATTTAAAAGAAATATTATGCTGATGAACAGAAAAACCCCAATTCCACAAGCAAATTATATTAAGTTCTGTTTGTTTTAAGGGAACATGACAAAGACCCTGAAACTTTCTTCAAAGTCCTGATGAAGTTGAAAGAGAAAGATCTACCTTTCCATGTGTCCGTCCTCGGAGAGACTTTCAGTGAAATTCCAGGTACCCTTCCTTTTTTTCTTTAATATAAATTTACCATAAAATGGATACTTCTATAAGTAGCTCTCACGTATGTATTTTCTTATCTAAGTGGAAAGAACGTGTTTAAAATCTTCCTTGTTGTAAAACTAAATAATATTGATAAGTTGTAAAATTAAAATTATTAAACACGGTAAGCATTTTTTATTTTACTTGTCAGACCAAGACTTTATTTAAAACTCGTGGTTCAGTAACACTTCTATATTTGTTTAAATCGAGAGATTGGTGAGAATGATTGGATGGTTCAGATAGGAAACAAAGTCTTTCAGGTCAAGGTCACTCATCTGAAATCCAGACTGAGACTTTAGCAGGTGAAAACACTTAGTTCCCTTTCAAACGTAAGGTTAAGGGCTGCTGTGGAGAGCTTCTGGTTTGTATCTGGCATGAAAGTGGTCATTAATCTTTAATATTTTTATACCACTCTTTTGCACACTCCTTCCGTTTCTTGGCTTCCGAGAACCACCACTCTGTGAACCGTTTCACCTACGTGGAAAAAAAACAGATTTTCTTCAAGCACACATCTTTGTGCCTGAGATGTTATGACAATAAAGAGAATAATCAAATCCTGTGCTGGTTGCATTTGTAATAAATTAAACCTTTTAAAAATGTACTTTAATGACAAACGAGTGTCAGAATATCCAATGTTTTAGCTTGTAAGTGTTTTCCAAAGTGTAGACTTGCATCCCTCCGCCTCGTCAACC
>JAWWEU010000163.1:3524305-3553117 GCA_035583155.1 Acropternis orthonyx
GCCTGCCCAAGCACCAAACTTCTGTTATTGTTGAGAGGGAAGGAAATCAGAAATGCAGCAATCAGCAAAAGACAAAGGCAGACCAGCAGTGTGATTCCAGCAGCCCAGTACATTATGGTTACATTCCATGCGAGTTAAGTCACGATGGTAAAAGCCTTGGCAGGATTTTTTTTTTTCAATAGTTTATTCATGATGTTCATTATTATGAGCTGTAAAGACTATGAGAATTTAATTTTTTAAATGTCTTATGGAATGTATCACTTTCTTAGATCTTGTAGACATGCTGTGGAAACCATAACATAAAATATGAGTTACTTACAATAACTAATTTTAATCCCATCTGCTAAGTATGACAACATTAGCATTTCCACTTAATTAAAAACACCCTTAAAGCAGCAATGTTTTAATCACTCCATTTTATTTACTCTCCTCTGGTGTCACTTATAATTGTAACTTTTTATTTTTTAATAATGAGGGATTTTTTTTTCTCTGTGCATCACACAAAAAAGTGCTGTCGATAATTAGCAGTCTTCTGTTATTACTAGACTCAGGTGTCACAACTGTGTCTCATCCTCATTACAGTAAAAAATTTCACCTATCAGATTCATTATTGCTAGATAATGCGACTGAGAGCCTTAGCAGGCCCTCCAGAAAAGTAATTCAGCCAAGCAAAATTATCAGCTAATTATATTTAGAATCAAAAGCCCAACAACTATTTGCAGATAAATTGTATGAATTGAAGTGAATAGACCTGAATATTAAGATTCATAGATTTAGCAGATGATTTGTTAATTGGAATAAAAAGGCCATTTACTAGCCATTTTAACAATAGATCAATCGGAACTCTATTTATTATTTAACTACAAGTGCTTAAGGATTGAAATGAAGAGTAATTGTATTATTGTTATGATATGATACTTTTCTGAGAAAGGACAGAAATGCACGGAAATTCAAAGATTCCCAGTCCATCTCCAGACCAAAGCCTGAGTTCATGTGTGCTCTGCCCAGTTTGGTTCGATCTATAGGTCTTGGCATCTGGAAGGTGTACAGTTCATAGTAAGACTTACTACATGTAGTAAGTACTGGTCAGAAAATCCACGTAAACTTTGGTTCAGGGAGGTAGAAAATGAGTAGGTAAATAAGATCATTTGCAAATGAAAGAATTCCAAATTGTTAACTTTCATCCAGTAAAGTACAGAGGCATTAAATTCTGATTTTACTAATTCATGATTCTAGTAGAGGTTTTTCATAAGGGGGATTTTCATACTCAAACGATGACTCAGATCCCATCTTGGCCTGCAGTTTTGTTTTAGGGAGCTGTTCTTTTTTTTTTTTTTTTTTCCATGCAGACGATATGATTAAAAAGCAAATATTTTAACATAACTTAGTGATCTGAGCTATTACTGAAATGTCCACAGTTTCACTCTTTTTTTTTTTTTTCCTCCTAGATTAAAGAAAACTTTAAAAATCTATTTGCTTTGACATATGACACAATATTTAAGAACTGAAATCATCAATTAAATCACACATCAGAAACATTTCCCTTTGGTAAAAAATATAGTGCTAGACGATGTACACTTTGAAATTGTTGTTAATGTTTAAAATGCAATCTGAAGTGCATATGTTATTTAAAAAAAAAAAAAAAAACACAACATAAATTACAAATTTTAAAAGTTTATGGAAAAAATCCCAGCAATCATTGCTTAGCAAAAGCCTTTGCAGAGAAACGTGTGTCTTTGGGGCTTGTGGATATGCATAGTTTTCTAGCATGAAAGCTGAATGTTATTATTTTCTTTTTTTCCTGTTTAAAATTTAGTAGATCTAAAGGAAGCAGAGTTCTTTCAGGATACCTGTAATAAAGTACCAAACCAAATATTCACATGAATGTAGCAAAAGCCTTTTGGATTGTCACTGAAAATAGAAAAGGTGAACGTTGACAAGATTTCAGATTTTTTTATTCTAGGGAGTGAGGGAAACTGAAGTTAAAAATAAAGTCCTCGTATGGTCAACATGTTGGAGGAAATTCAAAGCCTCTCATAAAATAAACATATTTTAAGAAGTGTTTTGAATTTCACTGTGTAATTTCTGACCAACAGAAATTACAGTTGTATCTTTGGAGGGATGTTATGTCAGATCAATGGTCATTATGCGAAAAAAATAAACTGAAACCTGGCTGCCTTAACCCATTCAGTTATTAAAACATGAGCACCGAGAGGGGCAACTTTGCTTTAGATTCGCTACTGGAAAACTTTGCGCCACGGTGATGCAATTCTGAAATATTTGGGTTCGATGTTACAGGAGATATGTAAATTGTTCCTCGAATAAAAAAGCACAAGTACAACGCTCCGCACACGCTTTGGCAGAGGGGTTTCATCGGTGGTTATTAAAAAATACAGCAGTTTGCGCCCCGAAAAATAAAGGAAATCATCCAAATTATGTGAATAAGCTAAAATATCCCAGCCTGGAGCATGCTGCAAATTGTTCCTGGGCTATATTTAGCTGTAACCTTTGGAGTCTGGAAGTCTAAGGCGAGTCTCTGCCGTGCCAGGTGAGGGTGATGTGTGTGTCTGTGTGTGCGCACTGGTGTAGGCAACGTGTCCTTGTTTTCCGGCAGCATTATTAAGCAAAGCCGTCCATACTTCACCATGTTGTTACATGTGTCTGTCTGCTGATTATAAAATGTGTTAAACAGTATTTAAAAAACAAAAAAATGCAGAGCTGCGCTTTGATTTATTCAGCGAACAAAACATATGCTCGCTGTTCTGTTCTATGTAATTCATATGATCAATAAAATTTTCTTTAAAAAGAGCAACTTTGGCATTTAGAAGGATTATGCTGCTGAAGGAAAAAAAAAACAACATGCTTCCCTCTTGCTGCATGTAGGCAACCTCAAGGCTCTTGCACTGAAATAAGTTTTTGGGTGATTAACATCTATTTTTGTGTATTTATGGTTTCTAATCCTCAGGATCGAAGCTGTGTATTGTGGCTGTTACCCGCTGTGTCCCAAGGCCTTGGTGTACCCAGAGATATTCCCAGGTAGCTGCTTTGTTGCATATTCCTTTTGCTGAAACGTAATAACGTGATTCCTGGAAAAATCCAAAGTTTCAGAATAAACTTGAGCGAAAGCAATTGTTTATTTGGCAAGCCAACATGTTAGTGTTAAGGAAAATTTTATGTGTTTTAATACATTAGACAAAGTTTATATTTGCCATCTGTTCTTTTAAGATAACACAAAAGCAAGTTTTGAAATAGCATTCTTCATTGTTAGCATACACAACCCGTAATGATAGATTTTTGTTAAAAGGTCAGTGATGCTGCAATGGTTTGCAGATTTTTTTTTTTTTTTTTTGATACACAGAAGGAAGTTAAAAAAAAAAACCACAACCAAGTCCTGAAAATCACACCAAATTATTTAAACAATTTAATACTTAATAGTATGCAACTGCAGTACAGGATACACACTAATGTAGTACCAGTTCTTTGAAAAATCTCATCACTAAATGTATCACATATGCATTGTGTTACATTAGAATAATGTATTTTAATCACCCAAAGGAGATGTCTAAACAGCACAACTACACAGTCTTATTTAGCATTAAACATCCTTGTGAGCTGAGGTAACCTTATAAAATCATGCTTAAATAATGTAAAACACGAGGCGGCACAGAGCAATATGCATTTTTAATTAGTAAAGTGACTAATATCGAGTGTGTGCTTTGAGGTTTTTGTTTCATTAAAAATGTATCTGTTTTTCCTGCAGCTGAATATCTGTATTCTACACCTGAACAGCTTTTTAAAAGGCTTCAGAATTTCTGCAAGAGACCAGATATTGTAAGGAAACATCTCTATAAGGTAGTTGTTCGGAATAGTTTCAGATGATATAATGCCATATTGAAGTACAAAGGGGGAAAAAAAACCTTAAAAAAACAACATTTAATTAACATACTAATGTTTAAAGGAAACATGCTAGGGAGGGATATTAGTCGTTACACTAACAAGGATTAATTAAACTAGATGCCAGTTGTATTAACCTAGGTCTTATGAAATACGTGCACTTAATGCATGCTACATGCTTTTTTTTAATTTATTGTTTTCTAAAATGACTGTCCTTTACATTTGGACCCAAGAGGCTTATAAAAATGAACCTGGATTAATGAAACTCATTAGTTTAAAAGGAAAATAAAATAAAGATCCTACAATTATAGTAATGAGGATAAGCCTACCTTCCTATCCTAATTTAATCTTCAAAGAATGCAGGTGACAGGTATCAGGTAAGATTTCTTTGGGTTTTGTAATGATTTGAATGAATTTCATAATTATGATTGTTTTAATTTTTTGACTTTATAAGGTGTCTTGAGCATAAGAGTTTATTGGGAGCATAATTTATTGGTATTTATCATATGCTTTTCTTTGCAGTTTTTTCTGTAGAGAGAGTCCAGTTCCAGTGGCAGACCCTCCATTCAGGTTTAGCTTGAGTGTTCAGTGCTAGACTGACTTTCATGGATTTGAGTGGTATATTTATACTGCTGGGAGTCACACTTTTCTTTTTTTGATTTTTTTTTTTTAATTTTATTGTAGATGAAGCACTTCCAGTGAAGAGCTGTTATTACACGATGCTGCTTTTAGGAGAATAACTACTATTTTCTGCATGCTGATACATACATTTACAGTGGTTTATGACTTTTACTGTCCTGGCTCTGCTGTGGGCAGGTTGGATACACATCACCCCTGCACGACAGAGGTGTTTCAGTTGTAAAAAGCCCTGAATTCAGCTCAAAGTCCTTGAAGGCTTGGGAGTGCACGGAAACACTCCCCGTGTTAACCCGTGCAATGCAAGCATGACTCCTTGAGTGTCCCCTGGCTGTCACCATCCAGGCACACTGTTAATGAGCAAGTCGAGTAATCTCCTCTTTAATTTGGAGTCTCATGCTGCCAGCAGACCCAACCTCACCCCTCCACCTCCCTCCTTCTGGGGACCGGAAAGTGTTGGGTCTTGCTGCGTCTCTTCTGCCTCTCGACCCCCTCCCGTTCACATGTATCAGGAGCAGCGAGGGTTCAGCCCACGCCTTGACTTTTTTTGTGACCTAAAAATAGACATTTACATAATGACACATCAAAGATGATGTTGTTTCTGCAGGAAACAGTTAAACCTCAAGAAAAAAGGAGAGAACCAAAAATGCAATTTAACACCCAATTTCAAGCTCATTATCTTTCATTGTCTATTAACTTGGCAATGGTTCAGAAGGTAGCTCATAATAGTTTAAAATGCTGACTGAACACTTCCAGTGTTCAGCATTACTTCTTGAGTCAATAGTATCGTAGAGTTATACATGGGGGCTTCAAAGGGAAAACAGTCCTTAAATGTTTACCTTGACATTTCCCAATGATTCAAGCTCAGCTAATAGTTGTGTTCACATGGATCTTCACCCTACGTGTGGATCCCCAGCTCCTAAGCAGAGCCAAAGCATGCAAGAAATGGAAATAACAGTGGAAAAAATACTGATATAAAGCAGAACGGGTTGCAAATGTGTGTGCAAGCCCTGTAGGCAAAATGCTAATTTGCTTGAAGGATTTTTCTCTTTTTTAAAGAATTCCTTGAGATGATTTGCTGGCAGAAGCTGGAGGTGTTTATTGTACCCCTCGTGCATGGAGCTTGAGCAGCTCCATTCAGCTCTTCTGAGAGTTAGAACTGAATGTCTGCAACAGGTAGCAATGGAGCTGAGTGGGGGATCGTTTTAAAATGAGTAAAGCAGAGCCTAATCCAGCACCTGTGAGCACCAGAGGAGAGATCCCTGTTGTCTTTAATAGGCTTTGGATCAGCTCAGAGAATACTGTTAGAGTTGTCTTTTTGTACCTACACCCACGTACGCCAAGTCCTCTTCCACAGCGGAACCATCCGTAATACCTCCTAGAAAATGCTGACTTAGAGCTGTGCTGTTAATGTTGTTATAGGTGGAAGGATGCTGCTTTTTTTGGGAAGCTGAAAAGAGTGAAGTCAGTAAGGGTACATAGCACTAGCACCTTATTTTCACCTTTTTTTAAGATCACTATAATATTATCTCTGCTATAGTGGAAAAGGGACCCCAGCAAAAGAGTCCATACTAACCAGCTCCTTTCAGAAATCTTCCTGCCGTATTCTCTGCCTGAACTTCGTAAAGTATCTGTGAAATGTTGGAAGTAAAAATATTTTAAAAGCAAATAGTGCTTTTACTGGACAGGGATTCTGCTCCACAAATTGGGAAGTGATCGCCATCAAAAGTAGCTTGGCTTACCCTTTTACATACTGTTGGGATTTTATTACTGAGGATATCTACAGTGATTAGACAGTGGACTAATTAAACAGGCAGTTTATTCCTTCAGTTGTCCTCAGCGCTCGTGCTGACAAAATTAGGGGCAGAAAGGAAATAATGGCAGCGGGACAGTCAGCTTAGGGACTGGACATGGAGTATCCCTGTGAAAATGCACAGACCAAGGCATTACACTGTAATAGCTTAGCTCCACAGAGTGGATTCATGCTGGCAGAATTTTAGAAATGTCCATAATGTAAGCACCTAAGAAAACCTTTCCAAATGATGTATTGCTCACCCTGCGTATTCTAACAGCGCCCAGGGCTGGTTCATCTGCATTTCAACATGGCTTTGTACTAGTTATTAGCAGAAGATTGAGATGATAGGAAAGGGAATCTCATTTGTTATCAATTATTTGTTCTGTTCCAGTTTTATGGCATCAAACTGTAGTTCTGAGTGGTTTTGCCTGCCAAAGTAAGCACTGGAATGAAGCAAGTAACAACAGGGCATCGGTCAGAGTACACCACAGAACCTGTCAGTGCTTGCAAGCACCCTATCCAGTAGATTTAAAGTTAAAAAAAATAAAATAAAATAGGACAAAGCATTTGTTTCTGCATTATTGTCCTGAAGTTTACCTTTCAGTTCCCTCACTTGAGTTTCTTAATTTAAAACAGCATGTATAAAGAGTATACAGTGGAAAGGGACAAGAAGAGTTGCCAAAAGCCAGGCATGGAAGGAGCTGACAACTTTAAATAATCTCTCCCAGCCCTCCCAGCTGAATGAGTGCTGGTTGACATGCTGTCAGCTTCAGTTCCTACAGAAAATCCTACTCTCACTCATGCTTGTTTAACAGAGAAAAGAATTTGGCCCACTTTCTGACATTCATCTTCTCATTTCCATCACACTACAGAAGCTCACCTGCCTAGGAAAAGACACATGGTGTGATTTTTTTCTTTCTTACACCACTGTAGAAGGAAGTCTGCTGAATTCAAAGGGATTAAACTGCTGTAAAATCAAATTAAGATCCCAGTTAGACCGTAGACATCTGAATTGTTTCCAGTCTCAGGATTTGGCTGTATAGGGCAGTTCTAACAAAACTTTCTTTTTTCTTTTTTTTTTTTCTTTTTCTTTTTTCTCTGATTTGAGATAAAACAGTATCTTGGGCATTTCTGGGAAATACGTAGAAGGGAAAACTGCACCTGGTCCAGTTTTCATACCTAGGCAAAGCTAAGAAAGCAGCAGGAGGCATTTTCAGCCTAGGGATATGGGACACTGGACACATGAGGATTCAGGGGGGCCTCATACCAGATGTCCCATCAGCCACTCAGCCCTGTTGCAGGGAGTAGTAGCTGTTTGTGGCTCTTGGACAGGCCATGCAAGAGCTGGGGGTGGTGCCTCTGCCTTTATCCTAACCCAACCCCCGGCAAAACTCTATGAGAAATTCATTTTTCCATAAGCAAACCTGGTCTAGTGGAAGATGTCCCTGTGCATGGCAGGGCATTGGAGTGAGATGACCTTTAAGGTCGCTTCCAACCCAAACCATTCCATGACTCTTATAATCTGTTAACAGATGTTGTTAAAAGCATTTCCTTCAATTGGCTCAGGTTTTCTCCACCTTTGGTTGTGTTGAGTGTCTTCGTGTCCTGGAGTTGGTCTCCTGAAAGCAGGACCTCCCCATCCGTCTTTTGTATACCATTCATTATTTTATAAACATTTGTCAAACATTTACAGTGTCCCAGTCTTTTAAGTCTCTCCTTGTGAATGTTATTCCATGTTTATATTCTAATCTCTCATCATTCAAGCCGTTTTGATGCTTGAGAGCTGTTTTTATGCTGGTGTGATCATTGCTTTACAGAGTATTCTGGGCCGTGCCACTGGTTTATGTGATGTGTAGTACTCTGATAATTTTCAACCTGTTCCTTATGGAGCAAATCCTACTGTTTACTTTTTAATGGTGAATGTATATTGAGCAGATGTTTGCTTACAGTGTTCTCCAGATCTTTTGTCCTGAGCTGATAAAGTTAATTCAGAGTTTTATAGGGTATGCAAATGGTACAAGTATTTCCATCCATCCTGCTGGCTTTCTGTTTATGTTTTCAGAGGGGAAAAAAGAAGAAGGAATTGTGTTCGATTTGTGCTTTACCTGTTAGCATTAGGTGCAGGTCAGAAGGAGGTTAGAAACACAGGTGATAAATGTGTATTTTCTTCTTGAGATGTTCAGTTTCAAGTGAATGTAATTTAAAATGGTTTCCGATGTGGTTTAGATCTGCTTCTCGGGGTCTGTGTGGGAAGGTTATAGCAGCATGGGAACTCCAGAGTGCAGCGTGCTGTGTCCATACTCTCCTATCTCTGTTTCAGTGCTTGGGCATGGGATCCCAGGTAAAATGTATAAAATGTAAGGATTTCTTACATGAAAGAAAACTTTGGTTGCTTATTTAGAACATAAAATCACAGAGTAGTTAAGGAAGGTGCCTTGGAGGTCACCTGCTCAAAGCAGGGCTGTCTTCAAAGCAGGATCTGACTTCAGGGTTGGATTAAGTTGCTCAGGGTCACATCCAGGTTAGACTGAAGTCTTGACACTTTTTATTCCCATATGTTTGGCTGGTCTGGGTGAAATCTGTTGCTATCTTAGGAGGTTTCCACAGGTGGGAAGGTCCGCTGGACTGTGGGACACAGTTTAAGCATTTTGGGTCAACCTTAGGTCTTCCAGCAGTGTGTGGGTCTGGAAGCAGCTGTGAGATCTGCAAGCTAATGTGGATCCTCACTGTGGAAGAAATGAGCTGTCAGGAAGGCTGTTGAAGTTGCCTGATAGCTCATTTTGGGGTCCAGCCACAGATGTATAGACATAATGTACGTGTAGATATGTATATGTGTAGGTGGCCTGTGCCTGAACTGCTCCCAGGGCTTGCTTTGTTCTTGGCTCTTGGAGATATCTATCCAGGAGATTTCACCTCTTTGAAAATCATAGAATCATACAAGCATTTAGGATGGGAAAGACCCTTAAGAGCATTGAGTCCAACCATTAGGCCAACACTAACCCATGTCCCCAGACGTTGGTCTGTAGCTCAGAGCAGTTGGCTGCGCTTGTGCAGCAGGACTAAAGCATTCATTAGGAAAGCAGTTATGGGTGCTTCAGAAACACCAGGATTTGGAACATTTCATTCTGACAGTATTAGATAGCTTCCAGAGTAGTTTAGAAAGTAAATGAAAACTGGCAGATGAGCCACAGCCACTTCAAAACAAGAGATGGAAAAATGGATCAGAGTAAATAGGACTGACTTTAGAAGAAAAGTTGCAAAAAGCATGAAAACTTCTTTTTTCAGTAAAAAAATGTTGGGTAATTTTAGGTTTTCAGGTAAAAATTTTAGTCAAATTACCGTGAGAAAGGAAGGCTGAAACTGTTTTCCGACTGTTGTAGTTGTTCAGTGTGTTCTGAACCATCCCTTGCAAGGTATCCACCACTGTGTCCTGCGTAGATTTGCAAACAAAATTTGAGGTTTTTTGTCTAAAGACAGCAAGAATGAAATGAGTTTAAAAAAAAAGAAAATTATAAGAAACTGCAGAACAGACCAGTTTGGTCAGGAAAATGCTGTTTCTCTGCTGAGGAGTATTACACAGCTCTACCTTGGGCCTTACAGTGTACCCAGTTCATGTAAAGCAATGGTGTCTTTTGATGGTGGTTTCCAAAGGTGCTTGGAGTTTGAAAATTGAGCTGCAGAAGTAGTTTTTAAAAACTGTTTTCCACCGTGTTTCTTCCCCCTTACTCACTTGCAGAGGGAAGGAGCTGCGTCACAGGGTAAATCTGACTTGATACAAACTGGCTCTGTAAATCACTCTGCTGTCTTGCCTGCAAAATCTCAGGTTTTGTATTGAATAATAGTCTCTAAATCTTAAGTTTTGTTGAGGTTTTAAAAAGAGCATAAAATGTGCACCAAATCAGTACTGTCTGCTTGAACTCCAGCTGTCCTGAAACCACCCATCTGAATGGATGGACACTCTTTATTAATTTCTGAAGGTTAACTCTGGAGTCTGATGATGGCAGAGTAGATACTAAGTGTTTCAGTTCTGATCTTAAGACACAAGAAACAATGAAAGATATTGTATTGCTACTGACATTATGATGCCTGTTCTTTATGGGGAGATCTTGCTTTATGTGAAAACTTTGCTTCCCCGGATCTCTGCATATTTAGGAACTGTTGATGGAATTCCTTGAAAAAAATGAATGTCCAGACCTTTGCATAGTTATGACTCCCCCCAAAAAGGACGTTACTCTCAAATAAAGCCCAGACTGATGATGGCCAAGCAGGAGAACTGGACCCTCGCTGCTGCTGGCTCATGGTTTTGCCGTGTCTGAGGGTGAGAGCAGCAGGTTGGTCTCCGTGGGTGTTCCATCTGTGGAGCATCTACTGAGACCACCAGTAAAGCAAAGGGATATTTGATGGTGCTCATCCAGGAGCAAATAACCAGGACCAAATGACCAGCTTACCTGTCTTTAAATAAAAACCACTGAATTCACCCCATTTTTAGATAATGCCATGTAAGCATTCTCTGACCAACTGGTTCCCACCCCTCCTGAAATCCTTTCCCTGTGAGAGACGTCCCTTTTGTGTCCCAGCTTCTAACACGGCTCCGTGTGCTTTTCCCTTGTGCTTCCTCACAGGGCGAGACGGCCGGGTTTTCTTGGGCAGCGCTCGGCAGTAAATTCAGGTCTCTGCTCACAGCAGAACCGAGGGAAGATTTGTGACAGATGGGGCTAAGTCACAAACTTGCAGCCTCAGGCAGAATTGTGGAAGTTTCCAGAGTGTGCCCATATTTACCTGATCAGAGAGAAAAGAAAATCTGCAGAGGAAGCCGAGCCTGGCTGCTTGTCATAGCTGACACAGAGCCATCTGCCACAAACCTGTGGCGGCTTCAGATCTCCAATCCCTGCCACCACCCCAGCTCAAATTAAATACAGATTCTTAGAGACGTTATGATGGTTACACATGTCCTCGGCATCACATGCAGGAGACTGTTCAAAAAAAATATGTGGCCTGTTGTGTAACCGCACTCATGTATCCCATATGTGGTGCCACATTGAATTTCCGGTTGAATCTGTTTTTATCCTTTGTACTGGATGACATGGTGCCTGAATTCTTTCTTTTCGCCGACACGATGGCAGCCAAGCTGCAGCTTCAAACGCTCACACTTGGCTGAGTTTCTACCTAGGTTGCCAGGTTATCATTGGAGCCTTATTGTGTCCTCAAAGGGCCACAGGGCCTGAAAGGAGGATCCGAACACTGCCGGACTAATTGGGCAGCCATCTCCGGGTTGTTGGGAGGCAAAGGGATGCTTGAACACTTCTCTCTCTCTCTTTTTTTATTAGTATTTTTTTTTATTATTGCAAATTAATGACTCTCTGGCACAGGGGTTTTTAAGTGAAGGTATTAATAAGGGGTCTGGCAGGTAATCCCATGATTCGTGGAGTTACATTTGCATTTAATTAATCTTAAAGAAAGCTGAAAGATAAACAGCTGTAATTCAAACTAGCATGGGAAATATGCTACATGGTGCCATCTATCCGATAAAATGAAAGCCGAGACACTTGTTTTATTTCTCTCAAGGATGGAGAACAAACAGATAACAATCAAAATACTTCCAATAAAAACCAGTAGTTTAAATGTAATGGCAGTTCATCAAGAATCTTTGCATCCAGTTGCAAATACAGTCTTTTAAAGATAAATCACTTATGATTCCAGCAGTCAAGCCGCTATATTTGTTGATGTAAAATGTTTTGAAGATGTAGATTGTACAATAAATTTTTAATAAAGTGCCCACTGCAATTTTTAATTAGCATATCTCATTCATGTATAAGTGTGTACATCTATCTGTACGTTTATCACCATGCATATCCTTGTGTCAGAGTCAATGAATGCAATTGTGTCTTTATCTGATGAAGTAGAATCTGGTTTGCAAGCGATAATAAAACCTTATGACAATTTCAAGATTTTCAACTCTGCTCTGGTAAGAAGCAAGAAGAGGACTCTGGGTAAGGTGTTATGATGTGAGGCCTGGTAAGGCTTCTCTTTGTGGACTGGTACAGTTTCAGTTTCCCTTGGGTCAGACAGGGCAGCTCCTCTCCCTGTCATGGCAGGTTAAGTTCACAGGCTCGTCCACACACATGCTATTGTCCCTTCTGACAGCATTAAGATGCTGAAATGTCCTTTTACATGTGCAGGAGAGAACATGTGGTATCTTTCCTTAAAATTACTCCATTAAGCAATCAAAAAAAAACCCAACCAAACCCAGGGAGGCTCAGTGTTAAGTATTGGGTACTTTCCTAGCACTGCAGACTTGTAATTTTGAACTAATCGTCATTCTTGTATGTAGATTCCTCCTTCTTTCTGCTCAGCCAAAGCCCAGCTTGGCTCTAGTTGTTGCATGTGGTTGAGTAGATATGGTCTTCTCAAGAGCGTGTGCATAGGTCTGGTAGTAATTCTTGGAAGAACCAAGGTACAGGACTGCCGTGCACTTCTTATCAGAGTGTATCAGAGATGTTCACCAGTGTTATCACACCTTGCACCAGCAAGAACAAATTGAAGTATTTTTGGTCTTTACTGCTGGGGAAACTGAGGCATGGTACAGTTAAAGCAAATTGCTTCAAGTGTCACAGTGAGTCATTCTCCAAACCAATAAAAGAGAAAGAGGAGATGCTGTAACGCTGCACTAGGGCTTGTGGTGAGCAGACTCAGTACATCAAAGCTGTGTGGTTTCCAGTGTAAAACTCCTGCTCTCCTCAGGGCACACCCTGATCAGCCCCACGGCCAAAAGAGGTCTTGCCCAACCCCTTGGTGACCTGGTGCTCTGCCTCGCTTTATTATTGCTTAGTGATACTTCAACCATGCCCAGCTTCATCTTGGTGGAAAATTTCCCCTCTGAGTTACAAATGCCTGCAAATCATATTTTTTAATAGAAACTCTGTGAGAACTCTAATTGCAGGGTAATAAATAGCAATGCTGCTTTATCTTCTGATATTTCTTTACATTCTTAGTGAAGATGCACAGCTGCTCTAGAGAAAGGATGAAAATTTCCCATTCTTGGACGTATTCAAGGCCAGGTTGGATAGGGCTTTGAGCAACCTGGTCTTGTGGAAAGTGGCTGATGGCAGGGAGTTGGAACTAGATGAGCTTTAAGGTCCTTTCCAACCCAAACCATTCAGTGATTCATGTCCTTACCACATCTCCTAGAAGCTGCAGGTTGGCCTTGGTTTGGCGGCTACCCTGGCCTGTGTTGAGGTCCTCAGTCAAGAGAGAGATGTGGGGCTTCCAGGTAGTCAGAGATGATTCTTCCCCCAGACAGTGTCCCCCACGGCAGACTGAAACAACCTGCAGAGCTTTGCCTTGCATTTTCAGCAGAGGAAATGACACTGTTGCCCTGTGCTGCTTCATATAAACCCTTCACTTCAAAAGGTCAGAAAGACAAATTGGGATCTCAGTCCTGTTATTCCTACACACATGAGTAAGCGGTGAATGCAGAGGCCTAATCTTATGAGTAAAATGAGAGAATCAGACCTTGACTTACTTTCATATTTATTGATGTTTTACCTGCATTGACACGTCAATGTGGAATGCTTTGATACAAGTTTCAGTGCAGTGTCAAAGCCAGGTTTTCCTGACTCGTGCCAGCCTCACCAGGCAGCACCCCGACCAGACAGCTCCTCCTGCATCAGTGACAGGCCAGGCACCTAATCCTACAATCCCTTTGTCTTAGCATTTCAGATCACAGGAAACACAGGTTTATTCCACATGAGAATTGTCTTTTCCCAGATAATGGAAAAGAAAATCCTAAAACAACTAGGGAATTCTGTAGCAAACCGTTTCCAGCATTCCTGCCCCACTCTGGTGCTGCAGTCACAGCAAGGAGCCGTGGCACAGACCGGCTTCCATCCGTGTTTGCAGCAATGAGACCTCTGGCTCAGCTCAAAGCTGTTCTGAATTAGGAGGTTAGATTTTTCTAATTGTGTTTTTAAAGACCGAGCCAGCAGTTCATTAGAAATCATGGAGCAAATTCTGCTTCTCTATTACACCAATATAAATCTTGAATGAATTTATATCAGGATAACTGGGAGGGTAGAATGTACCTCCCATCTTGTTCCTCAGATTATTAAAAGTTAAAGGGCCTTGAAAATTAAATTCACCTTTCCCTGTTCAAGCTGTTTACTCTGGTTTTTATTCCAGAAAGGACAGTTGAAAATAATTAACCAACCTCCTTTCTGCTCACAGGCACTTTTAAGTTGGGTTCTCATGTACTAGCCCAAGACTAGTTTGTGTGGAAAAGACCAGAGGGCATTTTCTTTCAAACAAATTGTTTTCATGGGAATAATTTCCTAGAGAATTATATTAAAACCTTTCCATGAATCCTTGATTTGGGGGTGGGGGTGGGGGGGGGAAGAAAAAAAGAAAAAAAATGTTTTCCTCTTACGTATCTTTGATTTGGGGGACTTGGCAATTTATTTGTGGATCTAAACGAGCACCTTAATGAAAGTCCTTGAGGATTTTGCCTTCTAACAGGCTAACCTTATTTAACTGAGATCCTTCTCAGCGAGGCTTCATCTTGCAGGAAAAATTTGCCTCTGAGTTACCAGCCCTTGCAAATCAGGTTTTATAATAGAAACACTGATAGAACTTTAATTATAGGGTAATGAATAGCATCGCTGCCTTATCTTCTGATATTTCTTTAGATTCTTAGCGAAGATACACAGCTGTTGCTGGAAACTGATAATCAAGTGCTGTAGGGGTTGTGAGTTATCCCCCCGCTCCCCGTGGAAGCAGCAGCGGGCGCGGAGCGGGAGGAGGCGGCGGGACGCGGCGACGGGACCGGGGGAGGCCGGGAGGGGACACGGCGGGGATGGGAACGGGGCGGGAGGAGGGGCGCAATTGGGACCTTGGCACCGAATATCCCACCCAGGGAGAAGGCTTTCCCATCCCGATGAACGGCCGAGAGGACGGAGGTGTGGGCAGAGCAGGTTAAACGGGGCCAGTGGCGGCTATGGTAATAAAAACTATAAATAATAAAAATGTAACGATAATAATGCGATGGGCGCGAGCCCGGGGGCGATCGCTGCTAGGCGGCCCCGCGGAGCGCTCCGCGCATCCCGGCGCATCCCGTCGCATCCCAGCGCTGCGGGCGGAACGGAGCGCAGATTCTCCGGGAAAGAAGGGCACGGGCTCGCCGCCCGCCAGTTTGTTATCGTCGGCATTACCGATAATAAAAAATATTCTTTTGCAAATAAGACTCTTTTGTAGCATTTCTAGTCACAGACGGCAAAGAGAAAGAGCCTCCCCCCCGCCCCCGCCGCGGCTTTTCCGCGGGTGCGGAGCAGCTGCTCGGGTGCGCAGCTTTCCCCCAGCCCTGCGCGCCTCCGGATGCCCGGCTCCTTCTCTCCTACGGTTCCTCCAACAAAAACCCAAAACCCCCCAAACACCAAACGAACAACAACAACAACAACAAAAATACCCCCAAACCCCGCAAGAAATCCCGGGCAAGGAGCGCGGCGCTGGCGCTGGGGAGGGATGGGAGGGATCCGTGCGAGGGGCTTAACTCTTGGAGCTTTGAAGGCAAAACAAGGAAATACGTCGGAAAGGCATGTCTGTAAACAATGATAATTAGCCTTTTCAAAAATCATAACACTGATTAAAATCTCGGATTCATTATTTATTCATCACAGAACCTCTTTGCAGACCTGGGAATAGTGATTAAAACCTAAGTGCTTCTCAATTTTGCACAGCTCGAGAGGAGCCTAAAAACGGGTTAAAATGGAAAGGAAAGAGGAAACCAAGCAAACAGAATTCTTCTTTTAAGAACCAATACTTTCTTCTTCCCTTCCTGGCAGGAATACTCTTATTCCCCCAAATTTTGGTATTATGAAAATGTTTCTCATACTAAGTACAAGTGTTAGACTGAATCCAGTTGGTACTAAAATTGCAAACACACTTTCACTCCTAGAAAAGCCAACAGAAAGGAACTTCTTTTAACTCCATAATAGCAGGTTACGGAGTAAATGAACAACTGATGGTCAACTGGCCAATTATGGTATAAATATCCGTTGTTTACAGCGAGGTGTTAAATGAGCCTTTCGAGCACAAAGGATCAGACTGTCTAAGCTACAATTTGTGCTTCATCCCATTATGTGTCCCCGAAAAAGGCCCGTGCCGTTGTAGGTAATGTGCGCACAGAACATATTTCTCTCTGTTGATTTTAGTTTGCTTTAATTCAATACACACTCTTGTTTACTTTTTAAAATTTAAATAAATGTCAGCATTGTATAATTTCTATGTTAACAAAGCAGTGAGCAAAATCCCTTGTATGTTTATAAAATATTATTGTTTAATTCACATAGTTTAGGAATTCCAAATGTTGAGAATAGGAAGGAGGCCAAATACCATCTGTTTATAACTATGATGCATCATCATATGTGTACTTTAAAAAAGAAGAAGGAAAAAAAAAAGCTTGGTCAATCATGCCACTGTTCTATCTGTGAGGAATATGGTGAGGATTTAAAATTGCTCTGTGCAGTTCTCAGGAAATTTTAGAGTGGTTTAATTCTAAGCAGGGATGTTACAGGAGTTGCTCGTGTCTGTGTTCCTGTCAGAGGAGCTGCAGGAAACACTCACGTGCCCCAACCACTGCAGGCACGAATTCAATCACTTTCTCCCAGCCTCAATATTCCCCACTTCCAGAGACTGAGAAACAAAACCTGAAAGATTTATTTAAACTCCTTATAGATTTGGGAGGAGGGGGAGAGAGAGTGGGGCATTTAGGGCTTCATTTTCAAGTGCTTCATACATTCGTGTTCCTGGATTTTTAAGGACAGAAGGAAAGCATGAGGATTTTTGTAGCCTGTCTTGCAAAACACAGGCTATAGACTATCATTCAGCTGATTCTGCAAATAGCTTTAAAAAAAAACCAAAAACCCCTCTGTCAAATGTTAGTAGTTTTAGGTCCAAGTTAAAATAGGTCCTCGTTAAAAATAATACATTCCATACTCCGGAATGATACGTAATGTGCATTTTAAAGAGAAGGTAGTCTGCAGGCTTAAAAACAAAGAGAGTGTCTCCAAGTTAAGTAGATAAGAAGATTTTTTTTTTTTTCAAACCCAAGTTAATTAGCTAGTACGTCAAGCCTCATAGATGTCTTCCTACCTTTCAAGGGCTGAAGAATCCCCAGTAAATGTACTTAAACTTCCTAGCAAGGGCCAGTGAGATGAATGCAGAGATTAGGGTGAGTATTACCGTGCCTTCTCAGTGCATCCCAGCTGCAGTTCATCCTACTATTGATAATGATGCTTGGAGTTACTGAGGTGGTTTCTGAAACTCACATATGGGGTCCTTTCCCCAAGGATGAGGAATAATAGCGGCACTCAGGTGGTATGGGGAGGGTAAGAGCAGATTTGCAGTTATCCCTGCCTGGTGCATGGTGACTTTTTGGTTGTGCCGGTTTAATAAACAGAGAGGTACATTCAGGACAAGGGTTGTAATTCTCTAATACAGTTTTTGGTTTGTGTTAACAAACAGGAGAGCATTAAAAAAGCACAGGTGAAAGGGAAAAGTGTCTGGACTTGCTGGAGCCCAGCCCTGGCAGAATGCTGGTGCAGTATGAAATGTTTTGTGGCCAAACTGTGAGCAATTTCTGTAATACCACAATTTAGCATACTGTGCACTGCACTGAAGTGCCTGGGACTTTGTTTTTTGAACGTCTTCCTTTCTACTGTTACATTTAACTTGCAGCATGTTGAATTACTTAGCTACACCATTTCTTTCGCTCTCCACATTGCACTGGGCTGTTACTGCTAAAAACTGCCCTTCAGAGTGGGAAAGCCCTCTTCAGCTCTTTCCTGTATGTTTTCCAGCCTTTAAGGTAACCTTCTGAGACAGTTTATTATCTTGAAAGGCTTTAATATTTTTAATTAGAAAGAGGAAATGCCTCACACACCTTTCTTAAGTAATCTTTATGGAGCTGGCTCCATCAACAGGGATAATTCACTACCACGCGATGAGTTTAATCTGCTCACACTGACATTACAGGAGTGAAAAACAGGACAAAAGGCACCTTCTGTCACTGCAATTTGCAAAAAAATTCATAAATGTAAAGTGTATACAATCCCAGCTTGAAAAAAACCTGATGCCAGCTTCAGACAGTCAGACATGCATTCCTGCATATTACTTCCTATTTTCCATGGCTATGTGATCCCGAGTCTCCCAAGCTGAGATCACAACCAAGGGGGCAGATTGTCCAATTATGATGTGCATACCTGTCCAGGAGGAATTATATGGAACCCTCATGCTCGTTTATCACTTTGTTTTTACACGCTGGAGTAGTTTTATGAGATACACTGATAGAGGCCGTTTCGAAGGTTGCTAAATACCATGTTCATTGCATGCTTGGTTTCATGCAGTTCCTGGGCACTTGGGGTCGATGCAGGGAGGTGGGTGTTTCAAATCTCACCCAAGCACTGGTATAAATCCTATATAAAGAGCTGTGTGTGAGGTTATGTATCTGGGACATCAAGGTGGGCAACCATCAGTGCCTGTACTGGGGGCAACAACTACGCCCATGTCTTGCACGCGTGTCTGAGAGTGCCTGTGCTGCTGCCAGAACTGCAAACAAAACATGCACCAGGCATGAAATACACAGTGACTCAGAAGGAGAACATATCTCCTCATCATCACACTCACTTCTAATAACCTTTTGGGGTCTGAACACCTTGGGTTCCCCTTTGCAGCGGTAGCTGAGGGCATTGATCATCTCACAAGCTCCCGGGCATTAACGTTTAACCATCCTATAATTTGGTTTTTAAGTGAAAGCAGGGAGATTAATAAACTTAATCTAGCATTCACACAGATTTGAGGACAGCTGACCTCTGCCCTCTAGAGACCCAGGCTCATTTAAGAATCTGCATCTGAGAGAGCCCTTACAGTTGTTGGGTTGCAGCGAGTCCTGTCCCCCATGGGCTGTGGCATATCACCCTCACTGTCTGCAGCAAGAGCAGTGGTGACAAGGAATTTGCTGCTTTTATTTATGTCTCCCTCCTGTAAAAGGGTCAGTGTTAGCAAACACAGCTCCCTCCTGTAAGATAACAGGCTCAAGCAGCTTTTCTGGGGAACGGAGCACAGCAAAAGTAAAATCCTGGTCAAAAAATAGTGAACTTCTGATTTGGAAGGAAATAGAAAAAAATCCAACAACAAAACCAAACCAAAACAGGAAAAGTAAAAGAAAAAAGAGTCTGTAATGTCAGGTCTTTGTTTTAGGACACAGGTTTGCAAGTTTTCTTATTACCTTATAAAAATCCCCAAATCTGCAAAGCCTTTCATGTTGGAGTGTTCAGCCAGCGGAAATGCTGCCCCGAACTGCAAAGCATTATCTATGGATTTCTTTGCACATTTCACGTCGTGAAATTCTGTGGGAAAAAAATTTGGATAGGAGTAGTTTTTCAATGCTATTAATAGATATGTTTAATGCAGGAGTGTGCAATGTGATGAACAGCCTTGGCAGGAACCATATCCAGCCTGATTGTATTGTAATACTGTTTGATGCAGCAGTGTGTTTGATCAGTTACAAGTGATGAATATCATATCACATCAAACAATTTAATACAGTCTCATTGTATGGAATTATGGCTGCTGTCAATCAGCATGTGGCCTATTCCTTACAGATCTGTCTTTGGGAGCTGGAATACAGTGGTGGCTTAATATGCATTAATAAATAAAGTGCTGCTGAAATTCCATACAGACCTGTTGAGATTTTTGTTTGTCTTTCATAGCCTTTTTATTTTTTATTTTATTTTCATGATTGTTTTTCACTCTCTTCTTTTTGAATGTTGCGTGGAGGTGAGTTTCCCTGGTCAATAAGACCACCAAGAGTGGGGCCAGTGTGCTTTGAAGAATGTTTGGAAAACATCTAGCAAAGATATGTGTGAGAGTTGTGAATTTTGTTTTTCTGTGAATAGCAGCCTGAGTATAAATCCACTGAACTTGTTTTCAGCTGAAGCTTCACAGAGATTCTTTTCTTGGCTTCCTCAGGGGGACGAGAGGCTATCTATTAAAAATGCATATGTTTTGTCTTACTGCTTGGCGCACCTCACTTGATAACCCCCTACTTTGGTTTGGGGATGGCACTCTTTGAACTTAAAGTCTCTTCCTTAGGACTGATATATTCAAGGTGCTGGAGGGGAAGCCTATGTCAGATGAAAGATATGTATGTAAATAACAGTGTAGAGGTGGGGTTTAAGGCATCACCCATTTTACTATCAGTTTCAGACATGTGCTGCTCTGATGCTGGCTTGCCTTGTTTCCAGTTCCTAAGACAGGGGACGGTTTGTAATGAAATCATACTCTGCTGCCTACAAATATGGGGTCATGCTACACTGTACAGGAGTGGTGATTCTAGTAATGTTGCTTATTGTGGTCAAAGAGGGCAGAAGATTGCCTTTTTGCATCGTGTGGCTCTGGGGTTTTGGAGCCTTCACAGGCAAATTGATTGCATTGCAGTAGGGCCACACATTCAGAGAATGGAGGTGTCATGCTGGAAAGCCAAATTTCAGCAGCTGATTAATCAATGTAACGACTGGAAGATTTTTCACCTTTTGCTATGGTCTCAGCCTGCACATCTGAATAAGATCACTACTTGAAAGGGAAAGCTCAGAAGAAATTCTTGTAGATGCTCAAGGAAGTGGTTGTTGAGTTAATAAATGACACATTTCCTTCTACATCTAAAATTTATCCTCAGGAGTAAAATGAGGCCTGGTGAGAGATAGGGACAAAAATAAGGATAACTGCAGTTATTTGTAGTTGAATTTAGAGTGGTGACTGAGTTCTGCTCTGCTTTGAGGGGATGCAGCCTGGCTTTCCATGGCATGGGTTTCCCAGGAAAGCTGCACTGATGGATCGCAACAAAGGACTGGGAGCAATCAGGGCTCTGGTGTGGTCTGGAGGAAGCTTAGCATTATGTAACTCCAACAACCTGAACTCGGAGGTATCCATATAAAGTAAATAAATAAAGACCCGGCTTGCTCCTGTAATATCATCCACCTGATAATTCCTTAGCACTGCTCAGCCAGGTATTTCCTCTGCTTCGTAATCCAAGCAAGATAGACAAGACCCCATATGCTCTGTTTTCCATATAGGAGCAGGTTGCCCAGTTATACATATCGTTCTGGAATCTTGTTATTTTTATGGAGTATAAAATGGCCACAATTATACCCTGTTCTTGCAGATGAAGCTGATTGATTCAGAACCGAAGAGCTCCATGGTGTCTGATCATCTGGGTCTTATGCTGCAAGGTCATGTAAGGATAGCAAGTACAAAATAATATATATATATATAAGTGTCTTTATAGTAAAATTATTTTACTTCAGACCTGGCTCATTACATAGTTACTAATGACACTCCAGGATCACACAGCACCTGAAGCAGAGCATGTCCTGCCCTGGTTTATCTCCATGTCTGGCATTAATTGGCCATGGCTCCGTCTGAGACTGTGATCCAGTCAAATCCCATAGGCCACGCAGGTCTGGATGGTATTTAGATCAGAAAACTCATCCAAGCAAGAGGAGCCTTGGTTTGCCACTAATCCACAGGAGAGCAGTACCTCCACAAGGTTATTTGTAGATTATAAGGCCAAGAAAGGACTATTTGGATCATCTGGTGTCACATGTACAACACAAGCCATATGACTTCCCTCAATTAATTCCTGTTTGAACCAGAAAACCTCATCCTCTACTAGTCTAAAAATTACCAGACATGCAGAAACCACCACAAACTTTAATACTATTAGATAGAGTGTTTTTGGAGATATTTTCTCTCAAGCAATGAGTCAAAAGTGACATTTATCTCCTGTGATTATTAGATACTTGTTGCTAGAGCAAGAATATGAGTCACAGCACTGAGACTGAGGTCCCCAAGTACAAATACCTTTCACTTGGGTTTCCCTCATGGTCTCATCTCCATCTGGAATTTTTCATTTTTGCATTTTCCTGTGGTTTCTATTACAAAGGGGACTTCTTTGTCAGATACCACAGTGATTTGGTGCACAGAGTGATGGTCCATTGATAAATAGTTGTCCCTGCACTGATTTGGTGGCATCCAGCTGAAATAACCAGGAATGGCATTGCTGAAATGATAACCAGACCTTTAGTTAAAAGGTTTTGATTTGATGTGCATTTTAGGGGTTTAAATAAAATGAAGTAAAATTATTGCCATTAGTGTAGGTTGTGCTGGCATGAAAGGCACCATATGTGAGATACATAGCAGATTTCTTATCTCCAGAAAAATGTTCCTGAAGAGTAGAGGGACAGAGTGATTTGTTCCTGCTGTAGGGGCAGCATTTCGTGGGTTGGTAGCATGAATAGGGGTTTAGAGAATGAGGGTGGAACCCATTCTTTCACGATATGCAACCTAAATAAACTAAGATTTAGCATTGCTGAACTAAAATGTCATATTTTAATTATAAGGAGAAAAGCTTTTTTAAAAAATCCTGTAGAACATTAACAGTGATCTTTGCATTCACGCTCATCTGTACAAGACATACATCTTCCTCTTCCAGCTGCACAGACTATGGAGTCTGTCAGAGTAATATTATTTCTTAAACAGTGAAATATGCTTTCTAGCTAAGGAGATATCCACTTCTCCCCCATTACAATAAAGATGAAAAGCCTCACAAAGCTGCAAAATTGAGCCGCTCTTTTCCTTTCTTGGAGGGTCAAGGGAGCAAAATTCTTAGTGCCTGTTGTGGGGAGAGTGAGCTGTGGGACAACAGGACATCTCTCTCCTTCCTCCCAAGGGCTCCAGACCGTCCTGCACCCAAGTGACATGACCCTGGAGTGAAGTGAGGGACCCTCAGTTGTGGTCCCCACAGTGACACAGCCATCCCGTGCTCGTAGGATGCTTAGGAGGCAGCTTGCTTTGTGCAAATGGTCCACAAGCCCAAGTGCTTGTGCCACTGATACCCAGCACGAGATCTCCGAGCATGTCGCCGAGAGGAAGATCCTAAAGGACTTTCCAAATATATGTAGTTCCATGTCTTTCCTACCCCTCTGCCTTCAGTGCAGGACCTCCAATGAGTTAAAAGTGTAAGAGCTGCTCAGAAAGAGGTCAGCTAATAAATGATATAGAAATCCTAGTCCCAGATTTTCTGTTTCAAACATGCTGCACAACTAACACTGTGACACTTTGGCAAGATGATGGAGAAAAATCCGGTGCCAGCTGACTGATGAACACCCATCTTTTTTAATTAATTGGGTTGAAAAACGTCTTGTGTCAGTTTGAATGTAGGGGCTCTTTCAGCTGTGTTTTTCTGGGTGCATATATAGATATATCTAGCTACAGATTTGAGAGCCCAGCATGAAGCCTCATAAATGATAAAAATATGTATATATTAGAATTATACATACACACACACACACATATTGGATAAATTGATACTTAAACATATACGTGTGTATATAATGTTCTGTTCTCTGTTCTGAGAGATATTTATAAATAGATTTTATATTTATCTTTCGCTATTATGCACAGCTCTATGTGTATTGTAAAATCTGTTTGTTTTTTGTTTTCCTGGTATGCTTTTTAGTTTTTAGCAGAGTAATATATCTGATTTCTCTTTAAATTAAATGAATTTATTTGTCTGCCTTCCCTTAATGGAATCAGTTTTGATATACTCTTTGTTCATGCTGTTACAGGCTTCAGTCTAAGGGCTCTTTGTATTAACTTTTTTAAGTTACATTACAAAGAGGTTTTAAGATTTCCCAACAGGCTTTTATTTAACCAGGGCTTTTGATCTCAAACCTGCTGGGGCCTAGTGAAATCCTTACCAATTCTCCAGTAACTCCTCACTATTGGAATTTGAAAAGACCCACCTGAAGGATTTAACTCGCTGTATGGCTTCAGCCATCCTTTAGATGCTTCTATTCATGCAGACAGCGAGGGGGTCGAGGGCACCCTTTGTGATCCTCCAAGTAGCCTAAGGTGCCCTTTGCATAAGTTGTACTCCTGAGGAAATAAAAATCAGGAGGACACAAACCTATATACCTTATTTCCTGCTATCTTTACTTAAAGGAGGAGCACAGGGGGTCTGCTTAACATCCTTTGCTACCTAAATACCTTTTGGACATGGGAACTCAATAAAGGAACTTTCATTGCATCCATTACCCTACTGCGGTGCATAGCAAATTAGATTTAAAAGGGTACTTTTTCCCTTACAGCTATTTCTATCATTTTCTTTAAAATTTCAATTTAGTGTCTAGTGACAGAATATTCTGTAATGTACATTAGAACTATATAACACCAATTATGCTAACTGTGAACATTATTTCAAAAGAATTAGTTATATTAAGTTATAGATAAACCGTTGGGGAAAAAAAGGTCAGGTTAGGGGGGAAAAAAAGCAGCTATGTGATAATGTTTTAAAGGAGCAACATGAAGTGGATGCTCTTTTCAATTTTTAATCCTTTCCTTTTGCATAACCCACACTGAAATTTCAGTACTGGCTTGGTCTTGGTTATTTAGGCATGGGGGTGAGATGTCACTGTGTTAGTTTACAGCTACAAATCATGGTGTAAGACCTACAGCTGGGTCTTGTGGTTGTGGAGAAACATAATTTCCTCTGTTTTTATGGAAATGAGATTGCAGAAATCCACAAAAAGTCTTTTGGCAGACACTGATGACCAGTACATGGAAAAGAAAAAAAGAAAAAAAAAAAAAGGAAAAAAAACACTGGCAGACCAAGCTTGAAAGAATATAATAACTAAGCACATTCTTGTCACAGTTTTGGTTGTCTATTTTCTTTCTCATTACTGTAACTGATATGTCTGTTACCTGCATTGTTAGCCTTCTCAGTCTGTTGGTTTTTTTATTTCAATTTCATGTTATAATAAAACCACTCCAAAGAATGCAACAGAATCTAAATCCACCTTCTGTTTTCATGACTCTTATTTCCATTTGTCTATTTGCTATTGGTTTGTGGGTTGGAGGGTTTTTGAGTTTCAAGGTCTTAGATGTTTGGGCTGCTCCTTTGCGTGCATTTGATCTGGATATGTATTGCGTTGGAGTTGCTTTTGTGTAGATGAATAAAATAAAAATTCTCTATTTTAGTCCTTATTTTTTTCTTCCTTAAAAGTTGTTCAAGATTTTTGCTGGAATTATACAAGGCTTGGTTATTTCCATTTGTAGGGATTCCTGGCAAATCATTTGTGTTTGTTCGATGTCCTGTGGGATCAAACTGCCATGAATTTTGAATGATCTAAAAACTGTGTAGTTTACTTCGGCTAAAACTGCCTTCCACTTGAAAACATAAATCAGCTCAGCTGAAATCTAGTCAAGGTTTTTTCTTTTAGCACTTGGGATTTGCCTCAGCTCCAGCTCGAGCTGGAGCATTGCTGTGCTGGTCCCCTGCATTCAGAAGAAGACCTGGGTGACACTGTCACTTGTCAAGCACCAAATTGCTGAGCAAAGGACAGTCAGGACTGTCCTTCATGTGGGCAAATGATAGGCCCTTGGCAGGCCCTGCAATATGCCCTGCCTGGGATTGCAGCTTCTGCAGGCTCCCTCAGAGTAGATTTTGCTTTTTTGGGGGTTGTCTTAGTCAGATCTAGAGTTCAATAACTTCACAAAACCAGCTCAATTCCAAGTCAATCACAGAATCACAGAATCATTTTGGTTGGAAAAGACCTCCAAGATCACTGAATCCAACCTTTGGTCAGGACTCTTTTAACCTGCAGACACAGCTCCAAGTGGAGTTACAGTAGGAGCTTTCACTTTTTCTCTAGCAGTGAAGTGAAATCAGAAGCAGATGTGAACACTGGCATTGTCTCTGGGGGACAGATGATGTTATTTCACCAGCTTGACATCTGTTAAGACTAGATTAAACCCAAAATGTGCTGGGCTGGTCCTGTCTTCTAGATCCTCTGAAAAGGGATTTGTCAAATCAAGTGTATTTTGGAGATTCAAGCCTACCTACAAACCTGGAAGCCTCAGGCTGGGACTTCAAAATGGACATTTTTGTGTTCAGAAGATAAAAAGCATAATTGAAAGGTTTATGTACTTGTGACAAGATATGACACTTTAATGAGTCCATAAGAGAGCAGGTAAAAAGGTAAACTGGGAGAGGAAGAAGGAACTTTTGACTGACAAGGCTTGATGATACTTTTGAATGCATGTCCATGTGTGCCCACAGGAAAACACTCTGGTGCAAGACTTTTATTCTTAAAAACTTCCTGAGAACTTTGTTAGGCAATGACATCTTTACCCATCCCAAAGAGGGGAAGCTTCTCAGGCACATCTTCTTCCGCCGTGCTGTACCCATGGCTCTGTGTCTTGGAGGGTTATAGAAAACCCTAATTTCCATGTGGATGGCCACGGGTGCCTTTGTGGATGGAGCAGCACCGGATGCTGCCCAGATGCCTGAATAGCCACCAAGAAACCAAAGCATCCCAAGTTTTATGCTACCGACTCCCACTGTGACCTTTGGTAAGTAACTTAACCTGTTGTCCTCAGGATCCCGAGTAAAATGGGAGACCTTAATACTTATCTGGTGGGATAACAGTGCTTAATACTTACCTAATTGGATGACAATACTTACCTACATACCTCATAGGGGTGTTGTGAGGATTAATTAGCTAATGTTTGTAAAGTGCTTTGGAGATGGAAAGCGGTATATAGCAGTGCTAAGCACTATTACTCCATGTCAGCACCAAGACCTTAAAATGGCTAAGGCTGTAATAAGAGTTTTTATATGTTTTAAAATAAGCCAATTGTTAAAGGCATCCGGATGCTGGACTTATTTTTAGACAGAGATTTCTAAGAAAGTTAGGAAACAGAAGGGTATAAGTATATGACCTGAAACCTTTTGTTGTTTCTTTTAGTTGCCCAGCCAAACAATCCTAGGTGTCATTTGAAGAATTGTAAAAACTGCTTATTGGAGTTTTAGACATATCAGTGTTTACTCTTGCTGATCAAACATTATTTCTCAAAAAAAAATAATCTTTGCTACAATTTGGACAAACAAATATATTAAATAAGCCAGAGGAAGTATTTATTCCTGTGTTCTTTCTTTTTGTATTTCTTTCTGTAAGCAGCTTTTTTTATCAATGTAATTCTGCTCTTGTTCCCATTAGGGTAACTGAAAGGTAACACCACTGCAGTAAATGGAATTACACCAGATACAAAAGCATTATGTGAGAGCAAAATTATATTTATATGTGGCCTGAAATGCAACCTGACACTTGGTTTTAAAGAAAAATCAAACCAACGGTTCCTAGAAATATATATAAAGGCAAGTTTAAGAGAAATTGTCAAGCTCTTTGTTGAATCCTGCTTGTTTCATGGCAACTCCTAAACAGATTTTGCAAAGAAAGGTCTGGTATAGCACAGACCATATTTTCCCTTTCACGGGAGGAAACTTTGCAAGATTTTTACCTTTAAATATTTTATTTGGTTCCTAATGTGGGCTCTTGGTTCAAGAAAGCAACTTTATAGTTATCAAAGCGCCCAATTTGTTTTTTTTTTTTTTTTTTGCAAGAGCATTCCTTCAGATCTTTTACTCTCCAGTGTTAAAGAGAATTCCCACAAATTCCTAAAATCTGTTAAAATACAGAGCAGAGTGCTTACATTGGTATGTTGTATGCGGGCTGTCCCTGCTAAAGAGCCTGTGCATTTTCATCCTGGGTATGCAGAAGAAATTTGATATACTGCTGGGCTAAGCACCAGGATTTGGTTGGCTCTAGGACCAATTCTTACATTTCTGCATCAGGCAAATGTAAGAATGGATAACACTTGAAATAAAACCTACCCCAAAGCCTTTCGTATGGATATCAGGTTATTTGAAAATGTAATAGAGACCATTCACCGTAATCAAGGGTGAGTCAAGGAAAATGGCATCAAAGACCTCAAATCAGCCAAGAGGGAAACTTCACCCAACCCTGAGTGTGTTGTTGGTGTCCCAGCTGCCAGGACAACTGAGGAGACTTTGGGGGAAGTAAGCCAGGAAGTCAGGTGTGGTTGTTGGAAAGGAGATCTTCCAGATTAGCTGGCATTTGGCCCTTCAGCTGCCGTGCGAGCCCAGCGTGGGCCCACGGGTGTTGGATCTAGCTTTGGACCACAGGAGGAGGATGAAGTGAAGTCTGACTGACGCTGTCACCGGGAAGCTCGTCAAGCTAATGCTTATAATATATGCATGTGAATATAATAGCTATCTAGAGCTTTGCAGTTGGTTGCTCCTGAGGAGGAGCTGAGGGGACAAGGGGACTCAGTGTTTGGGGAGAATTATCTGTATCTAGGCAGCAGAATTTGCAGACTTGGAAGCTGTGTAATTTGGTTGAAGTACAGGACTTTGCTAACCCCTTGGTGCCTGTCGTTAACATTTCCCAGAACAGGAACTGTTGCCAAAATGCAGAGGATTGCCATAGTTGGTGCCTGGAGCTAAGAAGGTGAAATGCAGACAGGGAGGGAAAAGGTGGGGAAAGAGGGGGGAGGCAAATGGAGACGGGGTGGGGGTG
>JAWWEU010000163.1:3553217-3573217 GCA_035583155.1 Acropternis orthonyx
GGTGGGGGGGGAGAAACAATAGGAAAAAAAGTCAAAATCTGAATTTCTGTCACTGCACTGGATGACCTTGGGCAAATCATAAAAGCTCAGTGTAGAATGGGATGAAAGTCCATTTCTACTGCTCTGTAGGAATGATTAGAGATAGTGCAGCATCCAGGTTGCCACCATGATGGAGACAGCCACAGGTATGCAGAGCAGCTCCCACCATGGAGTGGGGCAACACACTGTGTCCTGTTATGGAAAAGCACTTTTCCCATTATCTCTCTTCTCGCTGCCTCAGGAAACCTAAAGAAGATGTAGCAGCAGATAGTTTCGTACACCTGGATTTAATATTTGCTCTCCTGCCTTACACAAATCAACTACATCTCATGGTGTAGTGCATATTTCCAGGATATTCACCAGTTTGAGAGCATTCCTTAAAAAAGAGATGTTCTGTGAGGAAAGCACAGCCCAAATTCCACTTTTCTGAACATACTGTGCTTGCTGCGTCAGCAGTGAGTGATGTGCAGTTCATCCAGTAACACCTGAAATTGCTTCAGTGAAGTCTAACAGAGCTTGTATGCCAAAGATTTTGGTCCTAGTCCGACAAGTGTTTAATAATAACAATTTCTATTAAGAAAATAAAATACTGGTCATACAAATAAGACGGTGCTATTGAACAGGAGACCTTCGAGGTGATGCAAGGTATCTGGTCACTGAGACTGCCTCTGGCAACCAAAAAAATCACAGAATTATAGAATGGTTTTGGTTGGAAGGGACCTTAAAGATCAACTTGTTCCAACACCCATAGGCATGTCTGGGCTATAATTCATTCTATATTAAAAAAGCTAAGTGGTCCCTTCCTCACCTTTGGTCAAGTATTTACACTCTTCCCTTTGAGCATCATCGATGTCACATGGTGTGTGATCACTTTGGGGAGCTGAACTGGCCAAACTCACACCCTGGGAAATGAATCTCCAGATGGTCACTGAAGGTGTCAGCCCTGGCCCAGGGAAAGGATGTAGGATACAGAACGTGGGATTTTGGGAAGGGTAGAGGCGTAACAGCCTCAGAGGGGTCTGGTAAGACACCACGAAAACACCAAATGAAGATCCCTTGCTTACTTGTTTTAATTGTTGCTGGTGCTGTAGGTGGTCAAATACAAAAGATTAAAAAATATGACAAGAAAGGCTGCCTTAAGCATTTTTTTGGAGATGGACTAAATTAAGTGAAGGACACCCTTGCAGGATGTTGAAGTCTGTGGCAGATCAGAACCCTCTTGTTTCTGTCTCAGCCGCATCCTCATCATTGCAATGAAAAGTATTTGTGCTGCTTGGTGTGTGTGGATTTCTGCAGCCCTGAATGGGATTGTAGGAAGAATCAAAGTGAAGTGTCCTCTTTAGGTCCTCAAGAAATAGAGCTTTCTGCTGGTTAACTATTACTTTGCATTTTCCCTTCCTTACAAAACCACTGAGGTTAAACATTAAGCGCCTGCAGTGAAGGACACCTGTATTTGCTGGTCCCATTATGCAGCTCTACTGAAAAGGCTTTACAGCTGTCTAAATTAGCATAATTAAATCCACATCAATTAAAAAACCTCCATCATCTCTTTTCCCTTCAGATGCAGATAGTCGCATTTGTCTAAGGTGCTAAGTGACAAAGGAACTTTTAAAAAGTGGAAGCCCGAGCTGAAAGGAAGAGTAATATGGGTTGTATATTGGCCCGTGGTTCACCTTAACACCAGTGGAAGTGATTAGTGGGTGCTGCTCTGCCTAAAGAGGTAGAGCTGCCTTTTGCATGACAATGATGCCAGGACCCAGAGCCAGGCATTAGAGATGTGCATTTTACAACAGGCTTTGGCTTCTATTGCTCCTTTATACCCCATTAATGGGGGGAAACAAAGCCTAGCATGATTTGGCCAATTTCCACCACCCTACTTTCTTCCCTTTTTGGTTTTTTTTTTGGGTTTTTTTTTTGTTTGTTTGTTTGTTTTGTTTTGATTTGATTTAGGGTTTTGTAGTGTTGTGTGTGGGGAAGCCCCAGTGACCCCAGGATAGCAGCAAGGCTGCGCTGTGTGATGCTAGCGAAGAGAATTCCTCCAGATGAAAACTGACATGGGGTTCAGGGGTTAATTTCTGGAACAGGCGCATTTGCATACAAATGAAAAATGATGGAATTTCTGTTCTCCTAAATTTTCAATGTCATCAGCATCAAACAGCAGTCAGTGCTCCCTTGCTGTTTGAAGAATATTCATTACTTCAGAAGAAGGGGCACCTTGTTTGGTATTAATCTCCTCTTCAGGTCAATGGCTTAATTTGCTAAACTCCATCTGAAGTGCCACTCACTTTTTGATTTCTCTGCTATTCTTTGTTATTTTTCATAACATGTTCTTAATACTTTTTTTATTTGTAAGGGGATACACATTGCCAGCAAACTCGAGCAGGAGGAAGGACTGCCTTTATTTATTTATTTTCACCCAGGGAACTCAGCACCCGTCTATATCATTTGCAACATGTTTTGGTGTCTGCTTGCCTTAAGATTCATGGGGATTTTAGCAGAAAGAAAATAACTTCTGGCCTCAAATGGGAAAACAAATATTTGTCATTCAAAACTGATATTTAAATGGACATCTGGTGCCTTGTGCAACAAGGTTATGGGGTGTCACGCCTCTAACAATAGGTAACAAGCAGCAAAGTAATTAATCCCCCAAAGAAAATCAGAATATTCTTTTAGTTCCTGCCTCTGGAAATTCTCATCTGAAACCACAGTAGCTGAGGATGTACGCGAGGAAACTTTTGTACTAGCTCTTATTTCCCCATTGTCCTCTTCGTGTCTGCCAGGGGCCTGAGGAAGGATCCCATTTCCCCCCGTTTTTGCCCTTCATGGTTATAATTCTTCTCCCTGAATAGGATTATTCAGGGGATCTTTAGATCTTCAGAGCTTGGGGTGTTACTGGGTAATTGGCCTGGGGCTCTCAGATGGCCATTCCCACCCTGTGGCCTGGGTGCTCCTGGCCGAGGGTCCCGGGGGGCAGGTGGGTGTTCCCCCCTGCACCAAAACATCCTCCCTCTGGGATGGGAGCCATCCAATTTATGTGAAAGGGCTGTAACAAAGCCTCAAAGTCAGGATTTGCCCTGTAACTCGTTGTTTTTATATGTCTAGGCCTTTCTGAACTTTCCGGCCAGACTTATTGCTGATTCTCAAGATAATGGGTGTTTTTGTTTGTTTGTTTTTTAATTATTAATCAAATCTGATTTTTTTGGCATGAACACTTATGGAAATGAAGCAATTGCACTGTCTGTTCTTCTGTCTGTCGCCCCTACTAACTTTTGAACCTCTCTGCCAATATCTCTCCAGTTTGTTAACAGGCTAGAGAGCTCAAAGGTGTGAAGTGCTTTCCAGTTTTCTTTTTACTTTTTTTTTCCTTCCATATCTAACTCTGAAACGGCATTTACTGTTTGAAATGATACAGAGTGCTAAGTTTGTCTGTTTGGGGGTTTTTTTGTGCCTTGCAAAGTGGAAAAGAGGTGATCTGAGGATTAATTCCCCGCGTGTCTCTCTGAAGCCTGTTAACAATTAACCAAGTCGCTCCAAGTCCAGCTGGGTGAGGTTCAAGATCCATTGCAAAAAAAAAAAAAAAAATCAAACAACAAACTATTTGCACATAGTGTATACAAACAATTTGCGTGCAACTGCCTCTCACTGCCTTCTCTTCATGTAACCTTTTCTTAAACTGAGAATTTTTGAGGTTTTTCCATATTTATAGAGTGTCACTCAGTGTAGCTGTAGTCCTGACCAGGACCTCAAGCACTTAAAAAATAAAAATAAACAGGGGCTGGTGGGGGGAAGTTATATTCCTACCTGGAGCATTAAGTTAAGAGTGTCTAAGGGCCTTGATCCTCAGTCCCAGCCAAGCTGGATTTAGTGTAGGTCATATTAAGGTGGGGCAAAGGGGGCTTTGTGTCATTTTTAGATCCCCTTATCCCAGGCTGGCAAGCCCTGGCGTGATGGGAGGGAGTCCGTGATGGGAGGTTGGGATGGCAGAAGGCTGGTGTTGTTGGCCCCGCGCCATCCGGAGATCCTCCGCACTGAGGGCACTTCGGGGGTGATGGGATAAGCCAGCTTTGCACAGGCAGCTGCTTTGGGAGCCTGGATGTGGCTTGTTATCCATGGAGAATGTCCTCAGCACACAAAACTTTCCCTGTGGGAAGGTTTGCATGTGGGTGCAGATCCTGTGCTGACACGCCTGTGGTGAGGGGGAGATGCTCCCCTCCAGTGCAGTTTGTCGTCGTCGTAAGAGCAAATCAAGGAGTTGTCAGATAAAGCCGGGAAAATCAGTAAAAATCAGCATCACCCAAAATTCAGGTCCAAAGAGTTACAAATGTCCATGTCTTGTGCTGTGAAATCCTTCTACCAGGGAGGCTGGATTCCTTCTGATTCTCTTATGTGACAGAATATGGGCGGAAAAGTGACTCTCATGGATGCTTTTGTACTGGAAGGCTCAGGATTCTAGCTGAGGAGCTGATTCTTAGTCACATCTGTCTATCTTGTTGTATGAATATTGATAATAAAAGTCAGAAAGAGAGACTTGTCATCGTAAACGCATCAGACTCTGGCATTTGCCTGCTCAGAAGGAAGCGGCTGTGCTGCTTCGCTGCTGTCGATGATGTCGGTTTGTTGAAATAATATGTCTGTGCCAGCTGAGAATCTGGCCATAAAATGAGAGAAGTTGAGATTCCCATTGTTGAATTAGTTTGGCCACATTAAAAATACGTCGCTCTAGAAATGTGTATATGAATATGCTAATGTTTATTTTGCTAAATGTGCTTGCCAGGATTTGCCATGTGGCTGAGTTAGTGTTACTTTAAGAATCCTAATTTTTTGCCTTTTCAGACTTTGGAGCTTTTAAACTTGTAAACACAGCATTTTGTTGGCATAAGTCTTTACGATTTTATGCATACAGCTGACTTTTATCTTCACTTTTTACATCACCTTAATACTGTAAGAGAGAAAGCACTCATCTGTTTATGATAAGTTTATCAGAAATACTCCAAAGTTTTCCATGACTAAGATATTATATTGTTACAGAGGCTTGCTACAGGGTAATTTTGAGACAACAAACAGAATATTTCAAAGCCCAGATGTCCTGTTTAGACAAGGGGGTTTATATTGATTAGAATCTGCTTTCACCTAACATCGTGTAGTAAATATCACAAAGACGTAATTAGAAAATTTGGTACAATATTTAGTCCTAGTCCCTGTGTGCCAGAATTGTTTGACTACTGAGAAACTGGAGCTTGTTTGCATCCCAGTGTGTTGTGAAATGCAAACTTCAAAGAAAATATTATATCTCCCAACTCCAGCTCGTGAGAGTCTTGGAAGTATAATACAGAAAGGCTTAACAATCCCTGCTGAGGAAAGGGCAATTTGACACTGAAACTACTGTTAAAGCACCGTTGACACACTGGTGAGCAAAAAGTGCTTATTAGAGGAGTCTAGTTACAGTCTCGGGAGCCACGGAGAGAAAACGCACCCGAGTCATTGGGAAAATTGGCAAGTTGCACCAAATTGATGTGTTTTGTGTATGTGTCTGTGCTATTTTTCCCCCCCCTCCTTAACTACATATATCTCCATGTTTGCTTCATAGGCTTTCCATAAGATCGGGGCCCTCGTGGTATTCAAATAAAATATTTAGATTTGCAAAACTTCTGGAAGCCAGATTTTAAGGGAAAAAAGAAGTTTTTTGTCAGATTGTCAATGTCTGAATTTCATCACAATCTGTTCAGCTGTTTGTTGCAGGCAGGCGTAAAACATAGTGGGTAAGTGTGTGTTTGTACTTCTTATACATATTGAAAGAGGGCTGCCTAATCCCCTTGATGAGCAAAGCTCTGTAAATTATATACATCTGCAGGCTGTGCATGGGTAGTACAGAAGCAAAGAGGCAGATCAGCAATTTGAGGGAGAAAATAAGAGTTTTCTCCCAAAACCAGCTCTCAGAAACCTTGGAGCAGTCCAGCCTCCTGATGATGTCATTTATTTGTTTGGTTTTCTTTTTTTTTTTTTTTTTTAAATAACCCTACTGTTTTGCATTAAAACGTTCACCTAGGAGACCCTTCTACACACTCAGGATTCCTGGCAAGAGAAAAAAATATTTACTGATGACAGCTTTGAACATATTCTCTTTAATTGTCACTTACGTCTCTGTCCCATCCTCTGCACTCTGCTAAAAATAGTAACTTGGGTTGATGGTTTCAACACTATGTAATGTATGTATATTATTGCATGCAAAACCTACATAAAAATGTCAAGAATGAGACCTCAGACAGGAATAAAATTGAAAATCACAAACATGAGACAAGACCCAAATAATGAGGGTGTTGCAGGGAGATATTATATTGATGTCTCTGTGTAAATACATGCGGGCAGAGCTGTAAAGATGCTACCACCTCCCATGCATAGAGGATTCCTAGAATAATATTTTCCTATTTTTTTTGGTAAATAACTTGTAGGTAGTGTTTATATTTATCCTCAGCTTTCCCCTGCTTCCTTTAATAGCATGATTTGCTAATCATGCTGCAGCACTTGTAAGGTAAGTGCAGAACATATTTTCCTGTCCATTTTGCAGAGGATAAATTTGTCCAAATTATACAGTGAGTGTCTGGCAGAAGCAAGACTAGACACCAGGGATAAAATCCCTTTGATTTCACTGAGGCAAGGATTTTATTCCAGGAGTTTTGTCTCCACTTCTTCACTCTGTCTACTATGCCCTGTGTATTCTGGGCTTTTGTTGATACTTGATACAAGTCTTGGCTCATAGGGTTAAAGGAAAGTCTGACAGAGAGGCAGCAATAGTAGTGTTAACGTGACACTGTAGTTATGGTTTTGTCAGCATTTCCATTATAAACTTCTGTTTGCAGCAATTATAAATCAACCATGAAAAAAAAAAAAAGAAAAGGAAAAAAAAAAGTAAAAAAGGAAAGAAATCACTGTGGACTAAAACTTGGCATACCGGAGTCCAGGAGGGAATTTTGAGCTTTTGGAAATAATGGCTCCTGATTACCATGGACAGGCATGACATGATGTGCAAATACACACTCCACATTGCACTGGAAAAAACCAGAACAAGTGTCACCGCTTTGCCATGGCCAAGAGTGTGAGGAGAGAGGGTCTTTCTAACTTTTGGAAATGAGAGAAATATATTATTATTCCCAGAAACATCTGATTAATGCCCTTAATGGTTTCCTAATTCTTTCTGTTTACTTTGTATCATCCCATGTCAGGGAAGGACGATGGCTGGCTTTGGGGTTTGCAGTAGATCAGGCAGTCAGCTGGTGTTGATCAGCACAGCTCCACTGAAGTCCAGTGAAGTTAGGTTGACTTACACAAGCGGACAGTCTGGCTCCATATCATCTTTCCACAGGAGGCTGCAGCATTTGCTACCCATTTGGAGCACTAGTTGATGTTTGTTTAACTTTGAAAGTCCATTCTGCCATACTGATTGAATTCCAGTTGCAGGATAGGCATAAGTTGACTTAAAAGTGTTTTTGCTGAGGACGTTTTTCGTTACTTTTAAGTTGCACTGAGCTCATATTTATTGCACTCTATTCCAGGCTGCGCAGCAGAACGATGGAGTAGGTGGTGCCCGGCCAGTTTACAACCATAAGGCTGGTCCAAGAGGCTGTAACTATCGCCTGCCCTGCACCCAAACCGTGATTTTGCATGATGAAGCTGAGTCACTGACCATTCTGGGTCAGAGCTCTGGGCTGTCCCCGGGACAAGCTCCCTCCTGCATCATCATCACTCATGAGTCACAGGAAAGGGGAGCCGTTGGCTCCTCGGAACGCTTCCCAGCGCAGCATTCCCTGACCGCTGGGTTGGAACTCAAGTCCTTGTTTCTGAGTTCAGCTTGGAAACAATTACAGTGCCGTAGTAGCTTTGGCTTTCGGTGGTGTTGCTAATAACCCAGCACTAAATGTGGAGCAGCTCTGCAGAAGTGTCCCAGTGTCAGGTTACAGGGAGCAGACGTCAAAATAAAGGTGCAGTAAACTCGAGGTAACTCATTTAATTGTGTGTCAGAGTTGGGTGTAGGAAGGAGAAGCAGCAAAACTCCTTGCTGGGGTTTTTTTAGATGTGACATTTCAGTGATGTACCAACAGAGGAAATTTTGCTTGCAGAATCCTGTGAGCAAAACACTTCTGAGAATGTATGTATACAATTGTTTAAAAAAACACAGGGTTACTGACACAGATGCCAATTTGGTAGGGCATATGGAACATTTACACTTGCCTTTTTCATTCTTTCTTGCTACAGCTGGTACTGATTTAGTATGTGAAATTTTACTAGCAGGAGTGCTAATCAAGACAGAGATTTCTGTGAGGATTTAGTCATTTATGTGGAGGAAAACTATGGGTATCATTAAAAAGTACAAGATCATCTCTGAGAGGAACATTATCATTAGCAACCTAATTTTTAAAACAGAGGGCAAAAACCTACTGTATCCTTTGAACAGCAGCAGCAGAAAATTATTTTCTTGTAATGTTCAGTGTCTTGTCACCTCTCTCTAACTTTGGGAGAAGAAAATTTGAAATTCACTTTTGAAAATAAAAAGCCAATAAATGCTCCAAGTATTTTTCAAACATCGTGATAGCCTGCTCTGCTACATCAAATGGATATGACTGGGAATGTGATTAAATCCAAAAAGCACATCCAAATCCTGGATCTGTGTTTGAATCTGAGGCCTCCATTCAAACCTAACTCTGTGATGGGGCTGCCTTTTACCATCTTAGTGTTTGAGAAGGAGCCAACAGTATCCCACATCTAAAATCCAGAGTTTGTGAAAGTTCCTTTTTTTTTTTTTTTCCAGGAATTGCAATCTGGGACTGGAATGGAGACATTCAAATATTAAACACCCATTCTGGCAAATTTCTGATGGGACAAGAAATGCTATATTCCACGACGAAGGCAACGAGAGTATATTACTTGTCCAAAGAGGTGATTTTACGTTACACACAGCATAAAAAATTATGCTCGGGTTTAGCTACCATTTCCTGCCAAGATTATTTCAGTGCAAACAGCAACAGAATAGCTGCTGTATGTTAAATATGTTGTACAGGTGGCCCAGTGATATGGGAGACCTGAGCAATAACAGCTGACATCTGCGGCCAGAGGAGCCCGAGTGTGGTGGAGCCGAGTGCAGGGTCCCCGTGGAAGGCAGCCAGCTGCCCATGCTCACAGCATCCCCTTCATGGAGGGATGTGTGAGGAGCTCTGGAGTGGGCTCTGTGCCCTTTTCCTGCTGCTTTCCCAACTAGTTTGGGGACTATGGGGGAAGGCAAGGCGAGGAGGATGCCGAGTGATGCCCTGGGTGATGGTGCTCTGAAAGGCCTAGAGATTTGCCAGTCAATATGACCAGTAAATAAATAAATAAATACCTGCCTGCAACTACACAGGAATTCATCTCAGCTTCTTAGGGATTGGTTTCATATTGAGCCTCCTGAATATCTTTTCTAGCTGCTCTGTTTCAGTGTGACAGGCACTCTTTCCTGAGGCAACAGGACAAACACCGAGGAAGGTTTGGAGAATGACATCAAGGCACTTTCATTTCTTTCAGGAGTTGTCCAAAGTGCCTCTCTTGTTGGGGAAAGCAGATTCCCAGATATCATTGCATTCAGTAGTTTTGCTGTAGTGCAGATGTGAGGGGTCTCCTTTGACCCCTACAGGTAATGTCTCTCTTGTGGTAACTTCACAAATGCTGCAAGGTTGTCTCATGTATTTTGGAATGTACCATCGGTTAAAGTTTCAAAGTCCCACTAAGCTGGAATTAAATCCTTTTTTTTCACTTTCACAATCCCAGATTTCAGCAGTTGTGACTTAAAGTTTCCTAATGTTATTTTCCAGTATCACATCTAATTTTAATCACTAGTAGAAAAACCAAAGACACTGTAGAGCTTGAACAGGCTAAATGACTCCTGGATATGACAATGACAATTTTCACTTAAAAAGCTTTTTTCCCCAAAATACATATACCACTAAACATGGTCTCTCCAGGGGGTAGGAAAATGGCCATCAGGCTAATTAGCTCAAAGCAAACAAAATCATAGGGGAAAAGGAAAACCAGCATTTATGTTGGCTTGAATGTTGCTCCTTACATTGAAATTGCTTGGATATCTGTGAAAGCCATGCAGAGATGCTACTGACTTTGTGGGCTGTGGAAGTGGGTCAGCTTCTCATCTCACGGCTTTGGGACATCCCAGGTCTGATGCTGGCAGCAGTGGAGACCCCTTCTCCAAAAACCTCAAGTGTTTGACTTGTGTTCTTACAGCTTGTCCAGACTTCTCCCTAACATGGCAAAGTGAAAGAATCTGATATTGGGTCAGAATAGGAATGTCATAGGACTTGTCTCTGCCTCCCAGAAAGAAAAAGAAATGAATCATGATGGAGATTTCACTGTTACCATCAATAAGAGCAGTTACATCACCACAAATGCACAGTACAGCGATCTGAAGTCTTAGACAGTTTGTGATGTTTAAACATCTTAAGCACTGTTGAGCGTTTCCTCTACATTTCTTGATATGGCACTGCGGTTTTATTTAAGCAATCCCGAAAATCGTGGCCAGCTGCACCATCTGCCAGAGATGATGCAGGATGGGTGCCTCCAGCATGTCAGCGCTCAGATGTCATTTAAAAGGGAAATGCTTTCTGTACTGGGAAGAGGGCAGAGACAAAGAGCCCGGGCAGGCAGCAGGCTGTGCTAAGTGGAAAGAAGAATTGATACCTTTTCTGAGGCCTGACCCGAACATCTGAGTTCCTTCCCTTGGGGTTTCTCGCCCCCAAATGTTCTTTCTTTTTTTTTTTTTTTTTTTTTTTTTTTAATGTGTGTGTTTTTTTTTTTTTCCTCAGCACTCTCAGATCCAGAAAAGGCTCTGAGAGATAAAGACTCCTCTGATGTCGAACAGGTGGCTCATCCAGGTCATTGAGCGCAATGGTGGCTGTGAAAGCAGAGTGTCCATCGGGTCCCACCTCGGCGCAAGGCACGGGGGGTGCGCAGCGGGGATGCGCTTGGCATTTAAAGGTCAGTCCCTCGCAGGTCCTCGGCACGTTCCTGGCAGCAGATGACCTCCGTGACTGCTCTCCAATCTCACACATCTGCCTCATAAAGAAGCCAGGCTGCACCTTTAGGAAACTGTTTGCAGGAGAACGAGGCGTGATCACAACTAAGCTGAAGGGTGTCATCTTCACTTTACCACCGACATGAGGACCAGTGGTTGAATATTCGATTACATGTCAGTCACAGCACATTAGGCAATCTTCCAGTCTGCCAGCTTTGCCCTTCCCAGCTCCGAGCTAAGTGTCATCAGGAAAGAAGTAGCACTGTGAAGGAAGGAGGCAATATGGGAGTTGGCTTGCTTGGGGAGCTTCAGTCTCCTTTCAAAAATGTCCTTTCTTATCCTTCCAGTAGGTCTATTGGGTCCTCCATACTCTGGAGAGAGTAAGGTTGTTCGTGCCTCCTGACTGTGGATTCAAACCACTCATGGTGCAGTGCTTCTCAGTTTTATCTCTATATCCAAAGGTATAAACGTATGCAAAGGCTGCAAATGGTGCAGTGAAAAATTAGGGAACTGTCATTCCAACTACATTACCAGAAATATTCTGCTCTTTCAAATAAAGTGCCCATAAAAATATGTTGCTCTGACCAAACATTTTCTGGACTGTTTTGCTTGCAAATTACTTAGTGAAAATATGCTAGGAGTGGAAGTTAAGGGCTGTGGACAATTTCCCACTTTGCTAAAGCCAGAAAAATCCCATCTCAGCTCCAATAAGGAAACTACTTTCCAAAATTTCAACTCATGCAGAAATTCCCGGTTCAGCTGGAACGAGCCACTTCATTTGTACTCCGTGGTTTCTGGAATAGCTAAAAGCCCTCCACGCCCATGCTGGGAAGCACAAGCACCAAAGGATAATGTGGGTAAATAATTCCTGTTGGCACTGGGGGCTTATTATGGTTTTTGTTAAGCATCGTCCACCTGTTAGCACCAGCCACATGAGAAGTAAATGGGTGACATCCCCATTTTGCATCTTCTGCTTCCAAGGTTGAGCTGCACCTCCTGTTTGGAGACTTTCAAAGTGAATTTGAAATCAAAGGAGACAACACTGCCATGACTGGGTGGGACATTCATAAGCAGAACTTTAGCTTTGTCTGCTTTGATTTCAGATTCACTTGGAGTGTTTTTCTGACAGGAGGTGCAGCCATCACAAGACTCTCAGCAGCAGAATCACCATTGAAGTTTTCAAGTGACCATTACTATTTGGCTAGAGAGACAATAAGATTGTGGTGGGTGTCAATGGGAATAATCTTTATGATACTTCCAAAGCTTCAATTCTGTCCTGGGGCTCACAACTTCAAGAAATACTTAGAGGGAGAGACTGCCTGCGGAGGGAAGAGTTCAGTGTGATGGATGAAACAATAAAAATGACACTGCTGGTAAAACTGAAAGTTTATGTGTTGTGCATATGATTGATGTCAGGGCAATGGCATCTGGATCCTGTGTCATTAGGGGTGCAGCATGAAACCCTCCATGTGGCAGGATGCCTGGGCCCGTGGCTAGTAAGTCCAGTAAGGTGAATTTGGCCTGTCTGATGTCTGATGAAAGAATATATCCATGAGGAGTTGTATGCAAGGATTGAAGGCAGGTCTTAACAACAGACGGAGGTGGGAAAGGCAGAACTCCATTTTGGGTTGCACTTGGAGGAAATGGCTTTTTTCCCCCCTATATCACCCACTCCTGCTTGACCATGTTTGAAAAGGGCATCTTCAGTGCCAACAGCAGTGTTGTTACAGACAGAAGGACTGGGCTGAGAGCAGCCAGAGAAGTGCACCTTACTTTTAAAAAGAAAGATGTGTCTTGACAGCTTGCCAAATGCCACATCTGCCTCTCTTTGCACCTCTGCGGGTGAAGCTGAACAGCAAGGTGGTGAAGATGAGCGAACCTATCCATTAACCGCGTGAGATCCACTCTCTCGCTTTCCATCCAACAGCTGTAGGTAATTCATGACTGGAAGGACCTCCCTGAAAGCCCATCTGCAACACCTGGGGGGAGGCACAGCTGTGAGCTCCCTGTGGTGGGCTGAGGAGGCACCACACCACTAACACCTCAGATGGGCTGAGAGGCGGGTGGGGGAGTAGGGATACTGTTAAATGCTTGGGGTTTTTTTGGTATGGGTTCTTTTCCTCCCCCTATTGTTACTTCTCTTTTCTCTTGGAGTTTTTCCTTCTTTCTTGATGGAGCTCTGTTGGAGAATGCTGGTGACACTATGCAAGCCAAGATGGTCTTTGAATTTCCTGTTTCTCAACAAGGGTTGAATCTGCCCCTCAGTTAACCAGGCAAGTCTGTCTTGGTTTATCTGCTTAGGTGTAAGGATTTGGGGATTGTATCTCTAGTATTGTATTTCTAATTCCTGTTTACAATAATATTAAATCATAGCTTGCTGGTCTGCAGGTATTGTGGTGGGACTGTTTTGCCTGTGACACTGAATATTTTGCATGCGGTGCATCAGCATCGTGTAAATTTTATGAACAACTTCTATTATCTTTGAAACCACTGAAACAACAAACTGTTATAATTATAGTCTGAAGATGCTATAGTATTTCAAATATGCCTGCAGTAGTAGTATTACAATGAAAGCATGGTGTGTGCCTGCAGCTTTTGCTGTGTTCAATGACATCATAATTATGCTGTATTCGAGCTCAAACTTCTGTCCTTAAATACAAACAGCTTGTGTGAAACCTCTTAGGTTTTTCTTCTCATTTCTTGTGATAGTTGCTGGACTAAAATTGGTTGCAATAGTGAATAAGGTAGAGTAGAGCATTTTACAGGCTTTGTGTTGGGATTTGCTACGGGTGAGTTGTAGATAGTTCATGTTGTAGGATTTGGAAAGCTAATGAATGTTATTTAAAACCTCCAAAGGGGCATCTGCTATTTGTTGAGCTGTGATCTTCTGATCCTGGGGTATCTGACAGTCTTGTGATTTGTGATAATGAAATTACTGGGAAAAAAACTATCAACAAAGATATGATATGGCGAGTGTGCAAAACAAAGCTTTTATTTTTGCAGTAAGTGCACTTTTAAAGGTGAACTGCCTCAGGCATGTGTCCTCAAGCATGGCCTCACATGTTAATATACCTGAACCAGCTCCTGTACATACAACCACATCCCACTGACACAACTGTAATATTTAGAAGCTGAAAAGCTGTCCAGACACCCACATGCCTCTACCTTCTTTAAGGATGACTTCATGCCTATTCGTGCTTGTTCATAAAATTCCAAAAAAAGATTTTACCTTGCTTCAATTTTTCATTTAAGTTATTCCAAAACACGGGGAGATTTGTTTGAATCACACTCACTAGATGCCCAGAGGTTTCAGCTTCTAAAGAAGACCTTTTCAGCCCTAGACCTGAATTCCTTGTTACTCCCGTGGGATGCACCAGTGTGTTCACATCCCTCACTCCCACTGGTGAGCAGTAGCATTACTGGGGGTTCTGCAGCACTAAAGCTGTCCAAGCAAATATCCAAGCCCATAGCCACAGGTGTTGCTTATGAACACTAGGAACAGCAGTAACACCTAAAAATAACCACAGTGCAAAACTGGTTGAAGAATAAGGCAAGATTTTCCCAACTAATATCTAATTACTATATTAAAAATATTTCTTTCATGTAAGACTTAGCTTAACTAACTCTGTAAATTGAATGTGGCATCTTTCTAACGCTTCTCTGAGTCTCTGTGATTGTTTTCATTATTGTTATGATTGTAACTGTTACTAGAATGAAATTATTTACACATGAAGCTAAATGATTATTTTCATTGCTATTCAGCTCCTGACTGCATTATACTGGTATACTGCATCCACAAAACACTCATGTTCTTCAAAGCTGCAAGTTTCTCCATCTTTCGGAGTAGCTGTGACACAAATTCCTATTGTTTTGTACATTCTGGATTTATCAGGACATGTTAAGTGGAAAAGGGCTGATTAGGTGTTGTCTGCCATCACCCGACTGCTGTGGTACCTTGTAGAGCAGAACTGCTTTGGACTTTTCTGCTGCATGGTGAGCACTCAACTGCTGTATGTCCACCGTGTGTGTCTTTTGGATGTCCTCACTTTAGCAGTCTCTTTTTGTTGTTGGGACACCTGGTCATCCTAAAAAAGTATCCCTTTATGTTTGAAACATCCCTGACTCCATACAGGCTCCATGGCCATCAGTGCTCTAGAGGTCACCATCAAATTATAGGATCTTTATCCTATTTGTCTTTCCTTTTATTTGCCTTTGGTAAACCTGGATAGCATGGAAAGAGTGCACAGACACCGGAGCCTTGGTGTAACCATTGGGTGGTGAAGCACTGATCAGTAGGGCCATAAAAGTCAATGAAGTGCATAAGCAGCAGAGCACATAATGACTAGAGAGTCTGCAGCAGTTCATCTTTAACACATGGACAGATATGGTCTGGTGGTTAAAGTGTACGTGTGAGAGCCAGGAGAACTAACTTTGGATTCTGGATTGGCCCCTGATTTGTGTATGATAGTCACTTTCCTACTGATGGCTTTGCTATTTTCCTGTTTGGGAAGAAGGGGGAATATAAGTGTCAGGTGGGGGGGGTTGCAACATCCTGATTTATGATTGGTCATAAGGCTTGTGTTTGAGATCCTACTGGGAGACTATAGAGAAATGCAGGCAGTTGGGCAGGTGCTTGGTTGGAGTAAATCAGCATAGTTCAATTAAAATCAATAGATTTACCCCATCTGGAGTGATAAAGGCTTTCCCATCAGTTAAAGCATTGGCCCTTAGTATGTACGAGGACTTAGGGAAGCTGATCCTCCTCTCCCAGGAAAGGTTGTGCCCAAGAACATGTGTACACTAACAAAAGACTTTGGGCTACGGGATTTGTTACCAAAAAGAAGGATTTGTGGAGGTGAATCATGAGACAATTCTATTTAGGAAAGCTGAAAAATGAATTAGGAACTCTTAAGTTACCTTTGACTCTTTGGCAAGGACAAATTAAAATTGGCAACCCTCTGCCTAGCAATATAAAAGCTTTAACATCTGAATGGCTTCTGTTGGTAAATTTATGGAACAGAGTGAGTGAAACTGATGTAAAAATGGGACAGGCTCTGGATATGAGCGTCTTTCTGGAATTGGTCTGAAGCTTGTGCTGGTTTATTTAAACTTGTCTAGTTGACCTAATTCAAACCTCAACCTGGATGTTCTTAGATCAGTTTAAAAAAATTTACCACCCATTTTCCAGAGGTAAAACAGACTGACATAAACCCAAATTCAAAGCATTCACAAAAATTAATAAGTGTTTTAAAAGCATTTCAGTTAAAAGAAAAAGCATAGCTTAATCCAAGGAACTTTTGCTTAGGCTAGGCCTTCATTTCCAAAATCTGTACAGTAATATCACACAATAGACTGAGGTGCTGATTATGCCACAGATAATGTAGTTGTTAATGATCAAGTTAATGTTAAAAGCCATTACTGCTCATTGACATAATTCTCAGAACATTATACTGGAGAAGTGCACCTTTTGTGTAACAACAAAATGACAAAATTGAAATGTTAAAAGTTGAGTGCCTGAATAATAGCCTGTGAAATCATTTAGACAAGATCATTGTTGTTGCTATTGTAAAAGAACCAGAGAGTGACAGAATGAGATAAAAAAAAAAAAAAAAAGGAGGGGGAGGGGGAAAAAAAAAAAAAGCAGGCACCAGAGTGTCTCTTTCCTGAAGGGAGATGTAAGGTACAGAGGATTCCTCCTCTGTTCTCTCTCTGCCTCTACAATTTGGAAGGTCTTCATCTAACAACAGAGCACCCTCCTCTGGCAGCTCGCCAAAAATGAACGCCTGGCTGGAAGCCGTCGGGATGGGGACAGGACCCCTCGCACAGCATCGTCCCAACGCTGGGGTGGGAAGCTTTACCCGGCACGGAGGAAGGATCTTTTTTGACTGCTTGCCAGGGAAATCTAGGACAGTGGCCCCAGAGTTATGTAAAAAAGAAAAAAAAAAAAAAAAAAGCCCAAAAAATGATAAAGTCAATCGTGGATGTTTTTGCTGTTTTACCCGGAGAGGGGGTCACGGGTGACCACAGTCACTCGGTGTGGTTGAGGTCATGGGATATAGGAATGTTTACCTTAAATCTGGAGGATTTGCAGGCCACTTTAGAGAACTCTCGGAGCTCCATGCCACCCACGGGCATCTCCTTGACTCTCTGGGCTTTAATAAATCCAAGAAAGAGCGCAGAATTGTGGTAATGGGCTCTGCAACAGGCAGACTATTAAACGCCTGCAGTGGAGGGACACTTTACTGAGCAATATACTGTACAACAAGCCTGTGTTAAAACATTGACCCACAACATTTGGTCCATAAAAACAGTTACATTCGCAGGGACTCCTGGCAGTGATAGTTTTAATGCAGGGTCTGTGTCATGGTATAAAATAAATGACTTCCGACATTACAGTAAACACTTAAAAGCTCCATTGAAAACCTTTCTGTGCAAAGCAATGAGCACATAGTGCAACTACCTGCAAGCCATGGCAGTTTTGTTCCTGAGCCACCCACAATGATCTGCTTTTATGCAGAAACACCCTTCAGCCCAGAAGTCAGACCCTCACAGCTCTCCTTGCTATCCTTGTAAAGTTGGGCAAATCACTGTGGAAAAGGTATTGAAGGGCACTTCACTGGATTTTCCATGTGCAGTTTTAAAGAGTTACCTGTGTCATAAATGGCACTTCAAATGTGACTTGGTTTGTTTAGCGTGTCTCAGCATGAACGTTTCATAGGAATGTTATGTGGTCTTTTATTAAACTTCCATGTGCTCTAGTAAGAGCTGTTGCCCGATAAATTTAAAGCCAACTGGGTTCAGTCTCATCTTGTGCAGTTTATCACTTTTTTCTCCAGCACAAATCTGTTCTGACCCTTTTTTTTGTGTTCAGGTGGGGAAGTTGAAGTCCAAGAACACCCATCTCAAACCAAAGCACTTCTCCATTCAGGTTGCCAGGCCACCCTCCAGCCTTCACCATTTTCCTCTCTAGTGCATTAACTTTCCTGGAGAGCTTTGATTCTTGTCCTCCTACGGTTCCTGTAAGCTCCCACAAAACCATCCGGCATATTCTCTGCCTCCAGTGACTGTCTTTCTCAGGATATCTTACTACAGGGTCTGCTACTCTTGGCAGCCTCTTCCTGTGACCCCAGCCACTATTGAATTAAATCTCTTCCATGGTTTGGCTATGAATTGCAGCCTAAAGTCCATAACTAAACTGTGCATGGTATTGGAATTCAGCTGGAACTGGGGCCAGCAATTAGGGATGGTAGACCCTGCCACTTTATCTGTCATGACAGGAGGGAAATTTTAGGGAAGGAAAATTACTGGCAGGTCACAGTTTGGAAGGAAGGTAGCACTAGTATAGGGCTTCTGTTTCTGCTGTGCTCATTGCTGTAGTGTGAAGGATTGTGCAATTCCTTAGGAGAAGTTAGGGCCCTGCAGAAGGGATTAAACCCTCTTCCACTGCCTCTTGCTGTGCAGATATGGATTATTTTTTTTAAGGTGTGATGATCTAGCTTAAAAAAAAAAAAAAGGCATGTTTTTATTTTCTTTTGTTTTCAGGAAAGATAAATCTGAACAAGGACCTCTTTCTTAAAAATCAGCCAAACTTGTTACAGAGGTGTATCTCTACAGCTAGGGGTTTTCCACAAAGGTGTCTTCACCTCTCAGGACCAGACCCCGTCCATCTGACCTGCCTGGATGCAGCTACTCCCAGGGACTGTAGAGAGAGTAGGTGGTGCTCATGGGGCTGGATCTGGGACCCTAGTGCAGGGCTGGACTGGTGGGGGTGTGCAGAACGTAAGGGAGGTTATCTGTGATGTGTTTGTGATGTCCTGGCAGTGGAGGATGGCTGTTGTGAAGCTTCCTTGTAGCTGTTAGAGATTATTATTATTGTGGTACCCCTTTGGTGGAAGGGGAGAAATTTTGACCCGTGCACTGAGTGCAGAAATAAGAGGTTCGGTCTGCCCTGAGGACTGAAACCTGCACTGTATCTGGCTAATTTTGCTAGCTCTAGTTCATAAAACAGCTCGGATGCAAGAGCACATACCACCCCATGCACCCTTAAACAAGCAGTACTCTGTAAAATGAAATTATTGCTCCTGCCAGTTTTCCCGTTCTTGCCATTTCTTTCTTATCTAACTTTGAGCTAAGGCCAGCTGCTCTTCACCTAGATATTTATTTCTCTCTGATACTCATCAGTTGAGTAATACCTGCAACTCATCAAGTGGAGCTGGGAGTTGTAAGAGCCCAACTGTCACCAAAGCCCCCGGTTCCCAGCCTGTGCCCCTCTTGGTCTCATCTCGCTGCTGGATTAGAGAGGAGATGCAGCTGATCCTGAGCAGAGCCAGCAGACTATAACTCGGAAGAGATAAGGAGCATTGTAACATTCAGGGGTCTATCCTAGAAAAATGCATGAATCCTGCTGATTTTTTTGCTCTGGCTCAGTTTTGAAAGGGCTCTAGGCAATTTAGATGTAACTACTTATCCCTCAAATAGGGAAGCACCATAGTTTGGGTTAAGAAGCTGATTGGCAAAGTCCAGGGCTGTAGGCAGAGGTCAGGAGCTCCGTGAGTCTGATGGGTGCTATCTCTTCCAGTAGCCTGCTTTGGAATAGGGAGAACTTGTAATAAAGTGGTTCAAGTATTATGTGAAGAGAGACGGGTTTCTGAAGCACTGCCTGAGCCATGGCAGTGCAAGGTGATGCAGCAGATGATGTTTTGAAGGGGACATGGTGAAGGAAATTAAAGAGGCTGAGAAGTGTTTCACAGCTGTGCAGGTGGGAGAGACAAGGTGCAAATCAGGTAGTGCTGCAAAGCAAGAGTAGGCAAATATTAAAGAATTGGAATATGCATTCCGTGTCAAATCCCGCACTGATTTTTCACTGCATGTATATACTTGGCTTGTGTATCTAGCAGCTTTCAAAAATCTGGGT
>JAWWEU010000163.1:3575717-3588040 GCA_035583155.1 Acropternis orthonyx
TGGTTTGCAGTCAGATGGAGTAGTGGGTTTTGAGTGTGATGTCAACTATATGTGTTGTACATCCATGAGAAATGGCAGGAGATGGGAACTTGGCTTGCTCTTCAGGACCAAAAAGCCCAGCTGCATGGGGAAATGAGCATCTAGGCCCCCGAAAGAGCAAATGAAAGGATAAATTGTACTGCAAGACATGAGGAGTGCTGGTGAGGGGACCACACGTGCTGCGCTGGTTTGGAGTAGGTTCTGGCATGAATGGCTTCGCCAACAGATTTCCACTCGGATCCCTTCCATTTCTCTCTTTCCCATTTCCTTGCTTTACTATATTGGCTTTATAGCTTGGCCTGTGTGGTTCCTATCAAATCTCAACCATACTGGTAACTTTATTATAATTTTCCCTTGGAGTAAGCCATAGTCTCTTGAGTTATATTATTACATTAAGCCATTTGTCAACTTTCAGCAAGAATATTTGCAAAAGCAGTCAATTATCAATAGATGATTTAAAGTCTAGTGGGTTTTTGGCGTGTGTATGTAATATAAAAAAAGATAACTTGGTGATGAGGGGTGGACCCAAATCATAACATGTGGTTCTGCATCCAAATTGTCAAGGGATGTGGGGATTTGGCCCAGCAATGGAGGCAAAGACATTTCATATGGCTACAGCTTCACTCTTTCCCTAAATTTAGTGCTTGAGGTCTTGATTTGTGTCCATTGCTACTAATATAGCAGCCTGATTTCCTTTGTGTGTAAAGAGAAAAGCTTCTTATATACCAGAACCATCACAATGAAGAATTATTGTTTTAGGGATGGGGTGTGGGGGAATATTGCTCTTATTTTTTTCCACGCTGTCTCTAATCAAATGTAATCACCACAGCATGTGTTATTGATTTTGTAATTGCTTCTTGAATGGTTTGGGCCCCAAGACTGCTACACTTGTGAGGATGTCATTTGGGTTATATAGATATAGGCTAATGGATGATGTATCTTTTTATTAGGAAAGCCCTCTAATATTTCAGTTAAAGATGAAAGACTTGTCCCAGAAGACCTAGTTGGTAACACTTTCTAGTGTGACTTGACAGCGGTCTTTCACCTATACTTTTTTTGTGTAGCCAATTCCAAATGCTTTTGTTGCTCACTGTAAAGTGGTGAGGCCAAAGGTATGGATGTTGTCTATGTAATTCCTGTGGTTGCAGCACCTGAGCTGCAGCACGTGGCTTTGGTGCTTCAAAACTGGCAGACACTGTCTTGGTTCCCAAAATAAAGAAGTTATTTCTGGGTGCTATCTGAGCATCACTTAATGTATGTCTCAAATCTGGCTGTAATGGCTTGTGTTAATATAGGGTCAAAATGGGAAAGTGGATAAAGGAAATAGAGAGGCTGTATGGGAATTGCATAGTGATGTGCACACAGCTTCCTCTTGTGAAGGGAAATGGGTTTTTTTTGGATAGAGTAGGATTTAGGTTATCTTATGAGACTTCTAGCACAGCATCACTTTCACCAACCATAAAATCTAGCTTGAGGTGTCAGTGAAGCCTGAAGTACAGCTGGGACTCAAATTTATGATACATTTGAAATCTTGGAGTGGCGTTTGAATGATGAAGTAGGGCTGGCATTGGCATATTGGGAATCCTGAGAGGTACTGCCTGGCCTGGGTGGCCTTTCCCTGCAGCATGAGGGCTTCTCTGCATCACTGTAGTCTTGTGAGATGGCTGATCTGATGGCTCACTCCTGCCAGGAAAAGTCAGTCCTGCTGCCCTGCCTGCTTTGGCTGTGCATTTCCCATGCTCTCTCCTGCATGAGGTCTGGTCCGTGTCCAACCCCTTGGTGGTCTGGTTCAGCATGCACAGCTATGAGAAAAGCAACCCATCAAGGAGGGTTAGAAGCATGCAGCTGTGACAAGGAGCTGAGTTAGACCTCTAGCAGAAGCAGTCTGTGAGGGCTCAGCTGTCTTGGGAAGCCTCACACTATTGATATCCCTGTGGTCTGAGCTCCCTCTTCTAGAATATTCCATGGGACAACTTAAGGCATCCTTCTGGATGCATGAATTAGCACAGAGGTCTGATCCTAAGAGGAGCTGTGCTTGTTCTGCTCTGAAAACCTGGAACATCCTATTTTTCTTTTCCTTTACAGCTGTCTTTTAACTCAGTCAGAGGGATTGAGAATGAGTTCACCTGGTTTTAGAAGTCTAGATCAGAGCTAGTTAATTTGGGTTTCCCTTAAACCAAGGGGGAGAAATAGATCCTTTAAAATGCATTTCGTCTGGCCTGGTTTTATATCTACTTTAGGATGAGGTTAATCCCACATTAATGACATCTCCTTTTCTAGCCTGAACGTGAGAAGAGCCTGGCTCAGATGTCTGCAAGATAGACATCTGCATTTGGTCACATAAATCCCACCCATAGAGCCGCTCCACTAATGTGACAAACCCAGATGAATGGCTTCAATTAATAACAACAATAATAATATAGACTCTATAGTCTAAATATAGAAAATAATTTCAGTTAGGTTTTTTTTTCAGATGTGGGCCAGATCTTTCTTCAGTGTTGGTCATGTTATTTTTGATTCAGTGGGGCTCATGGTGAGTAGTGGGTTGCAATGGTCAGGGGTAGTCATGGTACCTCCTTTAGGCAAACTAAACTAATATACTCTTCCTGTTGATAGAAATAGGAGAATTTTCCAAGGTGAGATATTTGTTTTGTCGTTTAGAATGAGATTGGAAAGCAATACCTCTGTTGAAGATATCCCTTGATAAAACACAAGGGTTGCAACTTTCTGGAACTATTTGCGACCCCCCCAAACTTACTCTTTATTAGTTTCTCGCTCAGCTCAAGCTGAAGCAAACAAATGAAACTAATTACTCTTGAAGTTGGGTATTGCCTTCTTGAGCTTTATGAGCCTATTTTTCTGAAATTAGAAATTGCCTAACTATGTGGAATGTTTCCAGCAAAACTGCTTCCTACAGACACAATTTTTGCAGTCACACAAGTGCTTTGTGGGCTACCTTTGGGTAGGCAGCAGTGACATCCAGTGGCCAGCGACCTGATCACAGGTTGTCTCCCAGAGCGTGTCTCACCTGGGAAATCCCTCCCTTGGATAATGTGTGAGCCCATTGAGCTTTAATATACCTGTTCTGCTCAGTGGTTTTTGTTTGTTGGTTGGTTTGCTGGAGTTTTTTTGTTCATGATACTCTAAAATCCTCAGGTAGATCTCCAAAACTCCAACAAGGACTATGAAAATCTACTGACTGAAAAATCTCTCTCTATATATATTACATTGTTGGATTCAATGTAAAGTATTTTAATATGGTTGTCCATAGATATGGATGCCTGAATAGGTATTTAAAGACAAGGTATAGATATCTATGTTGGAAAAGTCTGGCCTTCTTTGGATTCTCTACAGAGTACAAAAAGCCTATGGGAAATGGAGTATAGCAATAGAGATCCTGCATATGTTAATATTAACTTATTTACTTTCAAGGCAGTGGGTCTGATCCCAGGTGAGTCAGTTCATTTCAGGATGAAGAACAAAGATTGGGGTTTTTCTCTTTTATTCCCAAAAGTAAACATTTTCAGGGTTAGATCCATAGTTATGCATCTCTAAATGCAGAAAAAACACTTGAACTGGTGGTGAATGTTCAGATGACTTGTGCCTGCTCCGTGCTTATGTAGTCTCTGAGCCTTTCTAATACAGGGACACATGGTCCACCTTAACTTTAAGTAGTTACTCCTTTCAGTTATGTCAGCGACTTAAATTTATTTGCAGACGGTCAATTCATATTGATCATAACTCGACCTTACAATGACCTTGAGCAAAGGTACTCTGTGACTGCTATAGATATTGTGATCAATACTGGAGAGCAATTGACTACACCTAGTTACTGATAAATGGAGTTAAAAAAAAAAACCCCAAACTAAAAAAAGGTACACTATTTTCAGAAACAAAGATAACTGCTCATTTAGTTGGCTGTTTGTGAAGGTTTAATATTGATACATGAAGTTATAATGACATCCTTGGGCATTCTCAAATGGTAGAAAACAATAGGGTGCAGAGTCACTGTAGCACATTAAGGAGAAAGAATCATTAGTTCCCAACTTCAAATAAGAAATTTCATGATATTTATGACAACAACACTGAGAACAAATACACTTACTTAGCAGTGCTCATCGGAGAAAGCATGTATCAAACTGTGCCTCTTTTCTTTATGTGTGAGCCAGGTCTAGTGAAATAAAACACTGCATTACTGTGCACAGAACAAAGCCTTTAGTACCACTTATTCTACTTTAGTACCACTCTCCTTTGCGCATTTGTGCCTGAATTAAATTGCACATCCCCAGGTATAACCAACTGTAATCATGAGGAAGAGATCACTGTGGTCTCAGCACATCTGCTACCCATTGATACCGCTCCCTACATTGCCTGAAGTTGAAAGGAAAGATGCAAGGGATGTTTTCCCGTGATATTTCTCTCACTTAGCTCAGAGTCCCACTGAGCAGTGGGAGCTGAGTATGAGCAGCTGAGACATAAGCAAATGGAAGTCCATGGGCAAAATGGTAACAAGGGGCATGGAAGAGTGGCTTTATCTCCAAATCTGCTGGTTTCTGTACAGGGGAAGCCACTCCAGTGTGTGTGCCTGGGGGTGAGGTTTGATGCCCGGAGTATGCTCTGGACACATGGGAACAGCAGAACTCAGAGGTACAAGTGAAGGTCATAATTACCGGTGGCCTTGAGCTCACTTTCTATCAATGCTGTTTGCAACACAACCTGGATCTGGCATTTGACATGTTTTGGGGTTTAATTTAGGGGTAGATTTCTACATGTGTGATATTCTTTACAAAAGAAATTAATTAAATGGTGGGATGGTTCAAGCTAGGCAAATCAGAAACAGGAGGGGAAACATTTTGCAGGCACAGACCTCCCATGGATCTCCCTGTGTTCCTCAACGTTTCCCCCAGGCACTTAAGTTTCTCTGCCCATTCCCAAAGTTAATGTCCTGATCATATTTCTTCAGTCCCATACAGTAAGTGTGTTTTTTTCTTCCCCCCTCACCCCAGCTTCCCTGTTTTTTGTAGAGACAATGTCCTTCTCCAGGCTCCCTCTATGTCTCACTCTTTGGTCAAGTTATTTATTAATAAACCAGTGTTTTCAGTGTGTTGGTACATCAATACAGTACAGAGTGGTTCAGTTAGCCAGCATTCTGGGAAATCCTTTGCTGTATTGAAGAACTGTAAATCTCCATTATTGCTTTCCATAGCACAAATAAAGAATTGCCTCTTACCTTTGCAACGTACTTTTTGCTAATTTTTAAGGGTGAATGCATTGCATAGTCCCTAGCAAAGAGGATCTGGTTGTGCCCAGCCTGGATTACCAGGCACTTAAGGGGTTTTGAGTTGGGTTTTTTTTTTGGGTTTTTTTTTTGGTATAGCTTCAGCTGCTACCTAGAAATTCAGCAACAGTGAAGGGAAGCCAGGGCAAGTGCAGCAGGAAGCAATATTGAAACATTCGGATGAAAATAATCATCACGACTTTGGGATTTTTTCCAAAATGAACCTAAACTGGAGGCTTTGCTGATTAGCCCATGACTGATTGAAGAGGTATGTCACCTGCTACTACATGGCAGCACGTCCCGTCACATCACAATTGCCTGCCTGGAGTCATTATGGTGTATTACATCCTTTTGTTATCAAACTGTGTCATGTTGCATCACAGTCAGGAACAGCCGGATGGAGACGTGGCTGACGCGGTGCCTGTAACAGATGCAATGAGACATAGCATCCAAAGCACATACCTGCTTTTAGTCAAGGCTTACTTTGCTCAGAGCATATTTTGACATATCTACAGAGGGTTTGGAGTTTCAGGTAATCCCTTCTGTGTTTGCCAGTTCTCACTCAAGACACATGTCTTTCTGTTAGACTAGGAAGAAATGAAAGCTTTAAATTCCCTTAGTTTGTTGTAGTATCATCAAATGGGTATGAAAACTTTCTTAGTCTAGTTAGTGCAATAAATGCATGAAATCTGGGACCTTTAGGCACTCTGGAAGGGTTCTTTTAAACCATAGTCCCAAAAACTTGAAGAAATAAAAAAGAATTCTACTTGCTTTTGTAAAAATGAAGAAAATCTGGTTAAAGTACTAAGACTGGGCTTCCAAACTATGAAGTGTATTAAGACATTGACATAACAAAAGAAAAAAAAAAATTCTCATACTAACCAATCTTGAATTAAAACAAATTTTTAGTATGAATGCCTATGACATTCATGACATGCCAAATGAATTCTTTATGATCAAAGCCACTGCAATCGATACTAAATGAATTCATAATAAGATACTTAAAATAAAGTGTTACCACAAAAAAAAAAAAAGCCAGTAAAAGGCCATCGTCAAAACTTCGGCCTAAATAAAGCAATGCCCACCAAGATGATTTTAGTTATGACAGTCAGTGGAATTATTTTTTCTTTTGTTTTACTTCTTTCTCTCCCTCTTGCTGGAACACTCATAGAAACCTTCTTGAAGGGTAGGACAATGGTGGGAGAGGTGCATGGTGTGGGTCAGTGGTGACTCCAGAGTTAGGGGACAGCACAAAAGGGTGGCTGATGGATGGGGCTGAAGCAGGGTGATATTATCAAGGAGAATGGCAGAAAGTATGAAGGGAAGAAGAGTAAAACCAGGAGAAGCAGATGGGCAAGAAATAAAGAGTGAGTAGAACTACCTCTAGTAGTGATTGGTGGGTGATCGGAAAATTAATGCTTTGTAGGACATGCTAATTCCAGCATTTTTTTTTTTCTGTTGGTAGTGAGTTCTTTTGGCTTTTTTTTTTTTTTTTTTTTTTTTTTTTTTGAAAATCTGGACTTTAAAAATTGGAAGCTAAAGTGCAAGTTAACCTAATAGAGGCAGCAACCCAGGAGCACAGGTTCCTCTGTACTTTGGGAGCGTGTCAATATTTGTTTTGCCATGGGTGTATACTTACAAGGTGAGGAAAAAATACATTCACAGAATGGTCTGTACTAGGAAATGCTCTCCAGTAGGTACATAACCTACCTGGAACTGTCATGCAGCCTCTGAAGTAAAAGGAATTACCTGCGCTGTACTGGTATAGCTGACAGCTAAATCTGCCCTAATCTGCCTTAATTATGCTCTTCAGTACAGGGTCTTTCTGGTGATTTGAGGGCGGGAGGTTCATCAGGGAATAAAAGTCAACTGCTTTCCCTTCTAGTTAGAATAGGGGAGAATTAGCTGGATGACATTAGGAGAGTTTCTAAATATCTTTCCTGCCAATATTTGATTAGGGACTTTAATTTCATTAGACAAACTGATTTTTTCATTAGCCAAACTGATTTTTTCATGCATTGCTCTCTCCTTTTAATGTGTAAATTACATGGGATTTGACTCTCATTACTACATTGATATGGGTGATGCCTTCAAATGGACACCGGTGCCAGAGCTGTGCTCATAGACAGGTCTACTGAGGGGCTGCTTTGTGCTTTGCTTTGGGAAGTTATTCCTGTAAATACTCAGGTCAGCATCCTCTTGCACATTCTTTTTTTTTGGAGAGTAAATTCCATCAGCTGACCTGGGTCTCCTGGTTATGATAAGAAGTAGAATTGCATCCTATGAAGCATAGTTTGGGTAAAATTGTGGGGTGGAGCTGGTGGAGGGCACAGTTCAACAAGTATGTGCCTACTTTGAACCTGAGCAGTTTAGTTACAGTGATTTCAGGTCAACCTCTGCATTTCCAAATCAAGATTGCCATAGTGTGATATCATTTGTTAGTATTAATTTTGACCATTTACATCTCATGTCATGTGTGCATCAGTTTTATATGTATGTTGTCACCATTTTATATTACTTCTGCTGGAAAAATGAAGTACCTAAGCATTAACATGGAAAGGTATTTCAAAATGTATTTTTCTGGGGTCATTTGGGGTAAAATGGAGCTGACAAAGAGAAGCAAGATGAAGTTTCCAAGAACCTCTGTAATTATGAATGAGCAGTTTCAGCTACAGTCCTAAAGTCTGGAGCACTGCAGATCATGGTGCATCATGTTCCGTTCTGCCTGGTGCTGTATGTACCCAAAAAAGTACTGGGGGTTTAACTGTGCTGGTATTGAGCACAAGAAATAAAAGTAAAATCAAAATACTTTGCTTCCAAAGGCACATCAGTTGAGGCTGAAATTACATTAAAACTCATACATGAAGTTGAATCAATACCTGTTTTACTGGCTTTTCAGAAAATACAGGTGCTGAAGGAAAGGAGCCCAGTTGTTATTGCCAGACAAAATTCTCATCCTGGAGTGGAAAAAAGTGGAATTTAAATCTGTGTTTGCTGTTGTTGCATAGCTTTTTAAAAAGCAAAACAGGGGCTTTTATTATTGAGGCTGTTATGAGAACACCCATTGTTTTTATAGGTTTATGCCTTGGTAAATAAACATGTTGACAGAATTTCTATAATTGTTTTGAAAATATTTTTATTACAAAAAGGCTTATTTTGTGCAATATTGAGTAGATCTGTTCAGAACTGAAGTAGAATGAACTTTGATATGTCAGGGTTTGGTTTTTTTTTTTGTTTTGTTTTGTTTGTTTTTTTTAATTTTATTTTATTTTATTTCTAAATTTCAAACCAGTTCTGTCCTGAGCAAGACTGAACTGAAGCCTCTCAGCAGAGGTCTGGGTGATGTTGTCCATCAGAAGAGCCAAGGAAAGACAAGGTCTCTTGCGTATTGAAGTGATGAACAATTTAGCATTAACAGGGTTGCAATATTGCATGGTTTAGCCAGATTGTACCGTTCTGTTTGTCAGAATTGTTAAAAGTTGAATTCTGGATTCAGTTCTTTGATGCCTGAGAAAAAAATTAATCTATGTATGGAAATACTTCAACTTAAAGTTTCCAAATGTTTGTGAGTTCACAGGAAAGAAAAGCAAATTTTGGACTATAAGAAATGAGCAAAATTTCTCTATCAAAAGCTGTTTTTCTGCAAAGTGTCCTTTATATTTTTGCAGGGTCTCTACGTCAGACAAAGTGTTTTCCCCCATATTATATAGTAGGTATGGGTTTATTTATACTAAATATAATGTCATTTATATAATAAGTTTTCTTGGAGTGCTTGGTACTGTACAAACCACAAAAATTTTTGCTCCAGTGACCTTGTAATATAAAACTGAGGGAGCAATCACATTGCATTATGTGCCAGTGTGGTGAAATTAGTTTTGCACTGCCTAGGCAAAAGGATCTCCCTTGTCATCCAAATTACAGGACTGGGGCCCATATGTATGCACTCTGCCTGTTTGTTTATGCCATACGAATGGTAATACCAGGAAATATTTTTAAGAGTTGATGTCCCTTTTCCTGCTGCATTTGTGGGTTTTGTTGTTTGGGTTTGGGCCCCCCCCCCCCCACATTTCTCTCCTGGGTAAAATGTGTCCGTTCAACAGAGTTGAAATGAGTTATGTTAATCTTCCAACATAAATATGAAACACTTTCAGTTGTTTTGCTGTCATTAGCTGGGCAGCTAAAAAGCAGAGAGCAGTTTACAGGCAGGTCTCATAATGCACAAAGCATTTGTTGGGGTGAGGTACACTGGAAGAAACATGGATGTTTGGCCAAGTATTAAGGATGAACTTTAAACTTGCAGAATTTCTTCTTCATTGGCTTTTCTTTAAATGCTGACTTATTTCTGATTTATGCATTTCAAAGCTCATGTAGCCAAAGGAGGGAGATTTTCTGTCAGTGGGGGATGAACCTTAAAAAAAAATATCACGATTCTCTTAATTGAAAGGTGTGTTGAGTTGCAGGTTCATGCAGAGCAGGGTGAACTCTTAGAGAGTTGACTCAGGAAATGCAAGATACACAAAATTAGTGTGAGTTCTTTTAGCCAGAGCCTGGGAGGGGTGTGTGGGACAACCCAGAGGATTTTATAGGTTTTGCCTTCAACAAATGAACCGAAGGACCTCAAAAGGTGCACGGTTGTATATTTTCTAAGTAAATAGTTTTCAATAGATAATAGAATCCTAGGATGATTTGGGTTGGAAGGAACGTTAAAAACAATTTCATTCTGATCCCACTGCCATGGGCAGGGACACCTTCCACTATCCCAGGTTGCTCCAAGCCTTGTCCAACCTGGCCTTGGACACTTCCAGGGATGGGGCAGCCACAGCTTCTCTGGGAAACCTGTGTCAGGACCTCTCCACCCCCACAGTAAAGTTTATCTGTATATCTAACCTAATTTTCTCCTCTTTCAGTTTGAACCCATCTCTCCTTGCCTCATCCTAGCTGGGCACTTATGTGATAAAATATGCATAAAGTGGAAGCTCTTGCAAAGACTTTATTGGCTGAGTTGACCACGAAGGCACCTTCAAGGACTGATATTACCCCCTCCAAATGCCACTTTCCAGCTTGCCTGCTGTCTAAGAGATGGATTTTGTGCATGATGGAAGTGTGGACAGGCCCCACCTTCTGGCCCTGGGGAAGGCATTGAGTTTCCCTGAGCCCAGAGGATTAAGCCCTACAGGCCTCTTCCTCCCATTTGAAGCATATGATATGGATATCGATGATTTTGGTGGGGCCAGGACTCTAAAACACGTATCACGCCAGGCTCCATGGAGTCTACACTCTGTGAAGATGTATAGGCAGAGATGGAGGGCAGCCAAGAACGGCTGCTGCTCTGGAGGGTGAGTGCCGTTCTATGTAATGCCTTAGATTGGTTTCAGGGCCTTCCTTTAGCTAGTATTTGTTACTTTTCCATGGAATATAGAAGTAGGTTTGCATTTCAGGCTAGCTTGGGCTTCTTTTAACCTCAGATCATCTGGGTTTCATAGGTACCGGTCATACCATAAGCTTAAATGTTCTTTTTTTTTTTTTTTCTCACGTGTTCCCTTTCAGAGTCAAGGCAGATTTTTATTTTTAAACATTTGGAGTTTGTTTTCATAAAGTTTCTCCAATCAAGACAGTATCCAAGCCATCTTGGTTTGTCGTCGTACATCCAGTATTACTACATTAGCTCTTAATAAAGAACTCATGCAAAAACCAGATTCCCTTCACACTAACTACAGAAACATGTTATGGGAATGTGACCATAGAGCTGTGTGGAAAATGATATTACTTGCAGAAGATTTGTTGTCACATAACAGCCTCCTCATCTGCTGATTACTATCTTACTTTTATTGTGCATCTTCCTTTGTGTAGTGACTGTGATACTTTCAAAAGTATTTAAAATCTCTGCAGTAAAACAAAATAATAATAATTAAAAAAACCCAAACCTGAAATGCCTCTGCTTGCATCGAGCTAAATCCAAACTGAAAGCAAATTTATACATATGCTGTATATTAGGCTTAACCAGGGTAACGCCCCTTTCTTTTGGTTTTTGGAAAAGAGTCCCACATTGTCACATGTAAAGGGACATTTCAGCACTGATTTTCATTTTCATGAGATTAAAAGTGAAACATGTAACCACAAAGCTGGTTTATGTCATCCCCTGTTGGAGCCAGCGGTAATGCCAAAAATTAGATATTTGATAGGTTTGTGAGAGAAACAGATGCAGGAGGGATGCCATTCCCACAATTTTAAACTCCTTCTTATCTTTAAGCTAGAAAGAACATTCCAGATGAAGAAAATCTATCTTATTGGCTTTAGAAAATATAGGAAGAAAGTTGCCAACAAAAAAAAAAACCAAAAAAAAAAAAAGGAAAAAAGAATAAGAAGAAAAGTTAATTCAAAACCAATGTCAGTCTTGGGGAATTGTAAACCATAATTGAGGGGGAGAGTGTGTGTGTGTGTGTGTACATTCATATATGTATGTGCACAAAATAAATAGGCTGAGATGGGGCTTTTCCCTTTCTTTTTATCTGTTTTGTGCAGCCTGCAGTCCTGCTTTGGCTTTTTTTAATACTTTTGGGGTGCAGAGGGATGGGGGACAGTAAAAACAAAGGGAAGAATCTCCCCCAAACACACCAAATAAACTCAGTGAAAGCATCCAAAAAGTATTCTTTCAGCTTTTTGTTTTGGAAGCAGTTTGTATGTCCCTGTTCTTTTTATTTCATTCTGCCAGCTGTCTGCTAAACAAATCTAGCCAGGTGGGGCTTACAACCCATGACTAAAAAACCTACTAGTGCAGCTGTCCAGCTTGCCTGGAGGAAGAATTCTAACAAATGGCAGGAATGAAAAGATTGGTTTTGTTTTCAAGAAAGTAGCTATGGTACCTTCCTTGCTTCATTGTTGGCTTTTTTTTTTTTTTTTTTTTTTTTTTTTTGTGGTTGGTTAATTTAAATGAATGCCTACTAAGTTTTTACAGATTAATTTTAAAAACAAATACGTTGTTAATAATTTAAAGTGGCTTGGGTTT
>JAWWEU010000163.1:3588140-3633140 GCA_035583155.1 Acropternis orthonyx
TGGGAGAGCTGGGGGTGTTCACCTGGAGAAGGGAAGGCTCCAGGGAGACCTGAGAGCCCCTTCCAGTGCCTAAAGGGTCTCCAGGAGAGCTGGAGAGGGACTGGGGACAAGGCATGGAGGGACAGGACAAAGGAGAAATGGCTTCATATTGGCAGAGGGCAGGGTTAGATGGGATATTGGGAAGGAATTCTTGGTTGTGAGGGTGGGGAGGCCCTGGCACAGGTTTCCTAGAGAAGCTGTGGCTGCCCCTGGATCCCTGGGAGTGTCCAAAGCCAGGCTGGACGGGGCTTGGAGCAACCTGGGATAGTGAAAGGTGTCCCTGTCCATTGCAGGGCAGTAGGACTCGATGGTCTTTGAGGTCCCTTCCAACCCAAACCATTCTATGCAGCAGCTGTTGCACCAAGGACAGAGCATAGCAAGGAGTGCTGGGAAGAGAGCAGCCAAAATTTCTTACAGTTGCTTCCCGTGAAGATGGTGCTGGGGCTGTGTGGCCTCTCTGATTTCTCTGGTGAGGATAAGTCGTGTCTGTTTAGCCAGATAACAGGAACTGGTCCTGAAATATTGAGAGATCATTTTGACGATGTGTAATGGCACTCTCATTTCTTTTTTTTTTTGTTTAAATGTATTAATGTAGGTCTAGTGAAAGCTCATTCTTTGTACTGAAAATTGGTACAGAAAGCCAAGAGGTGTTCATAACTTGGTCTGGAAAATATGGGATGTTCAGGAGTTGCATATGTAGTAGTTATAATTTAAATCTAATTTTAAACAGGTGCATATAGTCCTTCAGGTTCTTTCACCACAAGGTGTAGATAACTGAACAAGTTGGAAAATACATAATTTGTGTAGGAAGTCCACACATATACAGTTGCACTCAGTTATCAACATTACACTTCTGAACATGACCAATTATTTTGTTGGAACAAAGGGTGGTTGGGGTTTTTTCCCCCCTCAATTTTTCCTCTATTTTTTTTCACTCTGCCACATTTTATTTTGGCCTGTGGAAATTTAACTTAAAATAATCATTAGATAATGCTTTCAGATCAATTTGGTTCTTAGAGACATAATTGTGAAAAACCCCTTTTACTTTTCAAAATAGGTGCTGCACACTGCAGGGATCTTTGGTACCTCCATCTACAGATGCCCATGGTCTTTAAAAGAAGCATTTAGGTCTTGAGGTTATTTAAAGATTCCCAATTTTTTTACTTGTCTTTTAGACTTTATTTAGCTATGCAAGATATCACCATATTCAGTATTTTTTATAATAAACATGTCTAGTCAAAGAAAGCATTAATGAAGCAATTCCCCAAATAAAACAGCCCATCATATCTGAGTTGCAGCAGAGAGAAAGTGTGGTCTTTGTAGTTTAATCAAGATCACAAGACTTGTTTTGAGCGTCTGTCATCTTTAATTTTACGGCACTTCATTTCAGAGTGGGACTGCCAGGGTCACATGCAATTAAAACACAGGCAAGATTTGTCTTGTGAAATCTTAACATAAAAAGTAATGTGTTACTCTATTTTAACTTTTCTACTGAACTCTGTGAACTCACTAATTACTTTTCCCCCTCTTGTCACCTTTTTGATATGACATGTATTTTATAAAGGAGATAGAAGTTTGGGATTTTTTTTCTATCATGCATGTGATTGAGGATAACAAAATTAAACCGGAGAAAAAAGGAAATGTATTTTTCAGAAATACATTTTTAGAAATATCTGAGCATAACTGCTTCAATTACAAAGGGACTGGAGGATCAAATTCAAGGAAATAACTATTAATCTGCTTAACTAGGGCAGGTAGAAGCGTAATAACAGACCAGGGATTTTAGCGAGGCCAACCACACAGACTGGAGTTTATTCTCTTGAGTGGGGTGACAGGGGAAGGGTAAAGGGACTTTAATGTGGTGGGCCATGAGAAGCACGAAAAGCTGGTATCTGTGTAGCTTCTTTATAGCTTTAGCCCAGTTGTTGCATCGTAGTGATCAGTAAATTGCATGGACCCTTATTAACCTTATTGATAAGGAGCTTAGGGAAGTCCCATTCAGTCCAGAATATATTCTTCTTTTTGTTCTCCTGTCTGTCTCGGTTTGCAATCCCAGTCTCTTTGTACAGAAATCCTTTATGTTGCACCTCAAAATTCTGTGCAAGTACTCTGCTCATTTAACTTGGAGCAAGGGAACTGTAGAGCAGAAAGGGTTGGAGTAGGCATGGGGCCACAGGCCTATTTAAATATAGCTGGGACACCTGGAGAATGTTTGAAAAATTTCTTTTAAAGAATCTTTTATATTGTTCTTCTTTCAGTGCAGCTGGAGTCTGTGGGGATCAGGGGATTATTTTTGATACCTGTCTAAAAGAGTTATGTCTACACTGATTTCCATCCCTTGCTACTAATTAACCTTATTGTATACAGGAAACAGTCTATTTAATACCTGCATTCTTTCTGTAATGCCAAGTAAAATGAAATCTAGTGTGAAATCTAGTTAGCATTTGCCTTTTTGAAGTCATTTTTGAGTTTCCAGTCCGGGTGACTGTGACCTCAAAACTGAAAGCTATAAAAATGGTCCTGATTTCGGCTCAATGGGAGTTTCTTGAAGATTCCCTGTTCACCTGGACTTGAACGTGTAGTAAATTGCCCATCTTGGTGCTTAAGAGTGTTTTCCCAGGAATCGTCTATTTCTGGGTCACTCATAGCCCTGCACAGCACATGTATTCCTCCCAAGTAAAGGAGTCTCCTCCTTTCTGCTGGAAAAATCACACTTCAACTGTTTCAGTGTATAGAGACTTATTAAAAATTCAAATAGCAATGGTAAAACCAGATACATTAAGGAGAACAAGGAATGATGATTTAAAAAGGTCACCAACAAACGCAGAGCATGGTGAGGGGTAGCTGAGAAGAAGTTAAACTGTAAAATGGAGGGCAAAAATGGATGATGTACCATATTTTAAAGGATCCTTAAAGCCTGCTGAACAACACTGACTTTGATTGTGTCTGCTCTAACATGCAGAAACAGGAGTTGTTTCTGTACGACATCGTTTCTGAAAGGAATATTCACTAAAATGGGTTTTCTCATGTATTTGATGAGGAAGTGTTCCCTAGATGTCACTAAGTCAAGCTGAGCCCTGTGGTCCTCCTTTCTCTGCAGGTCTCCATCTGCATCCCTGATCAAGTGGGGATCAAAGACAGGGCTGGATTTTACAGGGGATTGTTTCAGTTCCTAAAAGAGGACTCGGGTCAGGTGGCTGGGTCTTTCTCTTGGGGACAGGCCACCTGCATAAGCTCGGGAGCTTTTAACAACAAAATCCTGAAGAAAGGAACAAAATTTTATACCAATTATCCTTCATTTAATAGCAAATGAGGATATCAAGTACAAAGTTAGTCAAAACAAGAAAAACCCACCTTTTTAATACTGACTGTGCACCACCACTGACAGCATAAATACTAAACAAAGGTTGGAAGTGATCATTTGATTTATTTGTTAGTATTAAAACTCGGTGGAAGCACCAAAGGAATAATGGATTGATATCATTAGTTATAATCTATTTGGGAAGAAGGAGAAGCACTGTTTTCACTCCTGCTGGGGCTTGTCAGGTAGCTTGGTTACTGGAAATCTGGCTTGATGTCAGAAATATAGGTTTATGGGCTTGAAGTACTGGGCGTATGTAGGTGCTCATCCCTATGGTCAAGTGGTCACAGTGGGGATCTGAGCCTTGATTTTAGGAGCTGAGAAGCGTTCCTGGATCCCTTTGTATAGCTACTCTTCAAGGAACAGGAGAGAATTTTTTTCACTTGCTGTTTTCCTTCCATTTCCTGTATTTTACACTTGTTTTGGTCAATAAAGCAATGTTCATTTATGCTTTACACCATTCTTCAGAAAACACATTTCTTGCAGTGCAGCCTTTCCAAAAACAACAGAAATAATCTGACTTAACTATAAAAGATTTTATTATTAGTTTTTTTTTTCTTCTGCCTTTCCTACTAAGCTCCTCTGCAAAACAGTTAGAAATTTTCATTTTCAAAACATTAGTATAGCAAATTGCCATCTTTCTGTGCATGGCATTCTCTATGTACTCATCATCTGAATGATTCCGGATCACTCTCCGGCAGCGTGAATCACAGCATGCCCTCATGTCTGCCTCTTTTTCAATTATATCTGAGAGGAAGACTGCTGGAGACCCATTTTTTCATCTTGCACAGGACCCCAAAAGTGCCAGATCTCATTTCAATATCATATTATGACAGTATGATAAAATGGATGTTAACAGGACACTGACTAATATGATCCATAGAGAAATGATAGAACAATACAATATCAGGCTGATTCTATTCCTAATGCACATTTTATGGACACAAAATTCCCTCTATAAACAGGGTTCTAAGATTTAATCCTTATATCCTATGATCCTACTTAGTGTTCTAAGACATTCTGCAGCACTACTGAAATTTTCACATTCTTAAATGAAATATATATTTTTATTTTAGCACAGAGCTGGCTATATCACTCCCAATTTACTAATGAAACTTGGCATTCAAATGACTCATCAGCACCTACTGCAAGGCATAAAAATAGATTAATGTGGCATACGTTTCTTTACCCATAAAAACACACCTTCATATAATTTCAGTGCTGTCTTATTCAACAGAAAGTATGTCATTTCCTTCCCCTAGCAGGTCGAGTTAAAAATGAGCTAAATGTGTGAGAAAGCCATTACTGCACTAATGAAAAGCTCGATACCGTTTGAATTTTTCATCATGGGATATTTGTTCTGTAGCACAGAGCACTAATATTTACTGTCACCGGTACAGTATGCACGGTAATTAAGTTACAGTCATCAACGGGGTGGATGTTAAGCAAAGACGTTCCTGTGTGAGCTTGGATCTCTTACACACATATTTCTAAGAATTATAGAATCACAGAATGGTTTGGATTGGAAAGGACCTTAAAGCTGATCCAATTACACATCCTTTTCATGGGCAGGGCCACCTTCCACTAGCCCAGGTTCCTCCAAGTCCTGTCCAATTTGGCCTTGGACAGTTCCAGGGATGGGGCAGCCACAGCTTCTCTGGGCAACTTGTGCCAGGGCCTCATCGCCCTCACAGGCAAGAATTTCTTCCTAATATCCAACATAACATGAGACAGCCCTTCAAGCATTTGTAAGTTTGGTTGACAAAGCAGAGAGAAAAAGGGTTAAAAGGACTTTGGTATCTGATAAAAGCTGTGTATCTGCCTCTCTATGTGCTACTACAGCAAGAAAGATGGTGAAAGCCACCTCAGGACCTTACTGACTAAACAGTGACTGTAGAAGGGAAATCAGTACCACAGTGACGGCAAATTGATGCACTGGCCAAAATCATTATCCTCACTTAGAACACAGACACTGATCTCACCTGCTTCATATGTGATGGCAGGATGACGCTGAGGTTGCTCTTGTTTGTTCATGGGGTGGCTGGCTACATCCCTTTCTTTCTCACTTCTTCCCTTATTTATAAATTCATGAGGATATGATGTGAAATTATTAAAATAAATTTAGGAACAGATGGAATTTTGGCTATAGTAACATATTCTCCTCTGTTGTCCATGCAGGAGACCTGCTCATGTGAAGTATCAGTTTCAAGGGCAAGGGCCAGCTTTTTCATTAAACTCCAATCTAAGGTTTTCAGAAGATTTCTTGCCATAAGCACAGTCTCTTTGGAGGGCACCAGAAAATCTGTAATGTGCCAAATTTCCCAAGTGATCCAGCTTTTTCCTGCCAAACTGTCTATCCATTTTGACAGGATCCTCCTATGCTCCTTTTCCTCTCACCATTTGGTGACACCGACCACATCTGGGCTAGTTTTGACACAACCTGGACACAGGTTCATGGAGACAATTGTCAGACAATCTGTGCACATGTACCTGAGCTTTCACAACTATGCCTGGTACAAGTTTAAGTAAGTAAATCAGAGATATGTTCGGAGCTGTCTAAACCTCAGGAACCCCTGATATATTTATGGTCAGATGAACTTCTGACAAATCCCACAACTTCTTCATCATTAGGTGGGCACAGAAAGCCCCGAGACCTGACTGTGAGGCGTCTGTCACCGTCACTTCTGGAGTCAGCGAGTCCAAAAGGAGCAATTTCTAACAGCAGAGTGATTTGTTTCCCCGCCACATTATGCTTGGCAAGTGGCCTGAGACAGATGTATGCTTGCTTCTTAATTAGAGAGCTTTTTCCCTTCTATCCAGTGAGTTCTCCTGGTCACTTTCACAGCAGTGTCCATAAGAAAGGCAGGAAGCACAACTTGTGACCATGTAGCCTTGCATAACACACTTGAATTAAGGCAGAAAAAGGCATCCCAACCAGATATGCAAGTGATGGATTCCTCCTGCACTTGGGCGTCTTTGGGTCAAATGCTACAATTACTTTATTAATGAATCCCTAACTGTAGAGCTAAGAAAAGGATTAAAAAATACTTTTGCCTTCACAGAGTAACATTTTTTTAGTACTTGAACTGAGCCTGAGGAGCCTTTGGCCATGGATCTCAAGGTTCACCTCTCTTCACTGCTTGTTCCAAAATGTTTTCCTATCAGGTATCTGTTGCTGATCTTAGGGATAAATGGCATTGCTTCTGAAGTGGAGCCCTCATCTTTCTTTGCATCTATTAGGACCAGAGATTTCTCTAACAGCATCTGTTTTCCATAACGAAGACTCTAGTTATGCAGGTAGGTTATTAAAAAAATAAATATATAAATGTCGTTCCATAACAGTATGGGTCACATATATTGGCAGAAAATGGAATAGGAAAATTACTTTAGGCTTTTTCTGACTTTATAGAATAGAATCATAGGATGGTTTGTGTTGGAAGGGATCTTAAAGATCATATAGTTCCAACATCCCACACCATAATACATCCTATGTCCCTGTCCCATCCCACCCCCCCGCCTCCTATATTTGCCTGGCTTTTTAAAGCTGTATGGGAAGAGAAACTAGTTTACTGAGGGCCTGTACTCTAGAAACAGCACTTCCAAAGATGTTCTGATTATCTGAAGTACAGGCTTTGTGTGAGGAAAAATTATATCATGGCAAAGTGAGTAAATACTACTACTCTGTGGACCTAATAACTTGATATGGGCCAAACTGGAGGGTCTGGAAACACGTTCAGGTTGGCGGTACCTAGATAAGCAAAGACACATCTCTATCCATTGCTGAGACTTCTACTTGACAGAAGAAGGCTGATATAAATTAGGAAAAAATTTAGCTTGTGGCAGAGTAGCTCCATTTCTTCCAGAATGTGAAAAGTGGCCCTGTCCTCCCTCTCATTCTTTTTACACCATGTCTAGCAATGAGACAAAGAGTAACTTGTAAAGTCCACATATTTTCCATCAATGCTTTCTGAAACTGCCTAAAGCCACTTAAAAGACCCACCTTTTTAATCTGTCAGCCATGCTTCATGATGCACTCTTGAGAACCACGGGGTCTTTGTCCCCATGCCAAGAGTGTCCTGATAGTAGAAAAGCACCTGGAGCAAGGACAGCATGGACCCAGAAAACACACCAGGTCCCAATTCATCCTCATGTGTTTCAGGGAGGATGTTGAACTGTCCAGTTAAGGAAATGTTTTGATTTTCAAACCCATTCCTTTTTGACCCCTCCTCCCTTTGTTTTGGGAAATGAGAAAAATATATAAAAGCAAGTTATTAATAAAACATCTATTATGCCCATGGGACAGAGGTCCTTCCGTATTGTTCAGATGGCATGTTTATTGTTGACATCTCTCTTTTCTCTGAGTATGCACAGAACCCTGAAATCCTTTTACATTTTTAATAAGATTATTTCTTTTTTTCAATCTAGTGCAAGAAAACCGCATCTGCAATATGCATAATACTCTCAAAAACTGCAGCATCAGAGGGAAAGCACTGCCAATGTTTTTGGCTATCTGCACTTCAAAGAGACATGACGTGAAAAAGAATACTACTAGAGGTCTCAGGAAGGTGCTTGTATTTTGCATCTCAGGGCATGTTTGTTTAAGGTAACTGCTTTATTTTTCAGTTCTTTTATTTGAAGCGAAGCACATAATAAGCACAAAAGGAAATTTGATTTGCTTTCCAACCAGCAACACTCCATAAACCTGGAATAACCAATATTATTGTGTTGCTTTTGTCTGAACTCAAGTGTCTTATGGACCAAAGGGATCGTCAGCTCTGTGTTTCCTGCAGCACTGCAGGTCTAGGGGTGTGTGGAATCTGTAATTCCGTGAAAATGTGGATCACCAACTGAAAAGCAATGTTCAGTACCACCTATGTGCTGCACCATCACTCTGTGGGATTCAGCCTTAGACTGCAGCTGATACACCTTCCAGCATCCTGGCTCATCATGGAGTAAGTTCCAGACCCAGATTCCATTTTAATTTTGCAATATTAAAAGGCAATAGCAGTCTGTGCTGGTGTCCTGTGGGCCCAGTGCTTTAGGGTATGGCACAGGAGCAGACCTCCTGTTGGACAGTCTCTTCCCTTTGTCCTTTCCCTCTTCCTGCTGACTGCCAGAGCTGCTGATGGAACTTTGGAGAGCCGCAAGGTGAGGTAACCACAAGGGAGAAACCAGCAGCACTGGTGTGTTCTCTGAATGGACCAGAAATAGCACCTAACTCACTAAATTCCCTTGTCCATGCACTAAGGACAGTTCAGTTCCACAGTGCAGAGGAGAAAGATACAAACAAGGTACTTGATTCTTTCAAGGGCTGTAAAGAGTTCAGTAATGAAAATATTAAGGATTTTTTCCCCTTGGATACCTGGAGCTTTGTTCTAAGGAGCAGAATAGATACACAGAGAATCCAGTGAGAGACAGAGCAAGTTTTAAGGGGTGTGGCAGATCTTCCATTCGAGGGAAGGTTAAATTGATTAAGAAACAAATGAGAGGTGATGTGTTAGTGGTATATAGGAGAGTGAATTGCCAGGAGAGGTCAGTCAGATGATCCTATTTAGCCTTTCCCATAAATCATGAGCAAGTGGAGTGCTATACAATGGTACTAAAAGCTAATGAATTTAAAAGTGATACAAGTAAAATATTTTCTTTACATGGTGAATAATTAACCTGGGAAATTCATCAGATACCATTAAGACAAAGAGCCTAGCAGGATTACAAATGGATAATAAGTGACAGAAACTACATAAAAATAGAAACGTATACAGGGTGTTCACCCATTTACTTAAAACCATTTACTGCCTGAGGCTGCAAAGAAACATTCCCAGTGGGAAAGCCTGACATAATGTTGGACTTTTTATACCTTTTCCACTGCAGTGGGTAGGCTGAAGTCTGAGCAGTGGACTGGTCAAAATATTTTCAATATGGTCACTTTAATTTTCCAGAGCAGAGGCGGCAACTCCACCTATGTAAAAAGTTGTAACGAAAAAGTGTTCAAAAGAGTTTCAAGCTGATTCTTTGAAAGCTTCTGAGCTTTGAGACAATACAGAAATCACTGGTGGGGAGATGCTCCTCTTGTCTGTCAGACGTGCAGCCAAAAAAACCTATGTATAAGAGCTGAGAACAGAAATTGTATTTTGACACTGACAAAGGAGGAGAATCGTGAATTTTCTGAGTCTGTATTTTATTAACAGAAAAGTGCTCTAAAATGGTGTGTTTTGTGGGTAACTAGTTGGCATGCATTCTGAGCTTGCAATGTTTTATGGTCCCTCTTAAACTTATTAAACAAAGCCTTCAACTTCTACTGGAGGTGTGAGGTGTAAGGTGTAGCCCCAGGTATTTTGGAGGTGTGCTAAAAACCTACTTTGCTGTGAGATGGTGGGTTTCCAACACCTTTGAAGTATTTCTGAGGGTTTAACAGCAAACTTCAGAAAGCCAGAAAACCACCATGGTCAAGAGTTTGGAAGACAAATTTTTTCCTGTTCTGTTTCCTCTGAGGCTCCCCTGACCTTGGGTTGCAGGGCTGGGTGCCTGCAAAAACCCAAATACCTGATTATATGGGTAAATTCAGGGTGTAGACTATTAAGTTTCTGTGAGGGTGGTGAGGCCCTGACACAGGTTGCCCAGGGTGGCTGTGGACTCCCCATCCCTGGAAGTGTTCAAGGTCAGGTTGGATGGGACTTGGAGCAATCTGGTCTAGCAGAAGGTGTTCCTGCCCATGGCAGGACATTGAAATGAGATGATTTTTAAGGTCCCTTGCAATCCAAACTATTAAAAACAAAGTAGAATGGGTCTGAATAAGATAAGTACTAAAATAGAATGTTCTCTTTTGACACAACCTGCTCTGTGCCTCAGTTTCTCACATTATTGAGGTGCAGTGGTATTGCATTCCCAATCTCATGTCTTGAGTCTTGAATGTATTTTAATTTTTTAAATTTCATTATATGTTATGTGTGAAAAACTGAAGCGACGGCTCACATTTTCTATCCAACATGCAACCAGATCTTTGCAAAACTCCATAAGGGAAATTGGGCATTAATAGTATTTCATGTATGTTTGTAATTATGTTATTGCTGAGTGTAAAAAATACATGGAGTATGCTACAGTACGGAGTAAGTGATGGTAGAGGGCATTTGTTTGCTGTAGTCACACACAGTGAATTGGCACAGGGATGAGATTGCTGCTTTAGCAGCATTTTGAGCAGTGAAGGTTTTGGGTATGGCCTGACCTCCACAGACCACTTGTTTGTCCCTTGGTCCTTAGGGAATGGTTTTGGTTTTTTAATCCAAAGTGGGTGCTAAGAAAGGTTCCTATCTTCTGCAAAACAAGAATTGCCCTGGGCTCCATTTATGCATCCTACAAAAACCAGGGTTTGTGATTGAGACCTGTGCCTCTGATTATGCTGAGCTTCCCTGTGCTTCCACGTTTCCTTTCTGAGGTAGGAATGCCATGGAGGGGAACCTGCTGTGCCGTGATAATGTGCGCATTCCCCGAGGCGCTACTTTCAACCTCTTCTGAGAATAAGCCATGTAAAATCTATACTCTGCCTGATTACAGTGGTGATTGTGGTCCCAACTTACTTTCCAGCTTTCTTCCCAACTCTACCCATGGTCTACATACTATGTGGAAATTGATTAGCTGAACTTCTTGAGTGCCTTGGGCTGAATGGCAGCCTTGGGCTCTGTTGCAGCATGGGGTGCTTACAAAACCGGGCTGAATGTTACCTGCACTGTAGCTGTCCTGGCAGAGAATTAGAAGACTGTTAAAATGTGTGTTGCTCATATATATATATATACACACACATATGTGTATATATATGTACATAAATAAAAAGAGGGATGAGGATTTGTTCAGAGGAGTTTATACCTAATCTTTGAACTGTAGCTCAGCAAGGCAGTCTTTCTTACTTTTTGTTCAGAAATTCTATTTTGTGGTTGAATTTCTTGAGTTAAAAAGTGACAATTTTTCTCACAGGAGTTTAGAATTCAATAAATTGGTTTTTTTGCTTTTACGTTCATGAGAAATCTGTCTAGGTGGAAATGCCCATTTTTTTTCCATTAGAGGTGTGTTTCTGGTATCTCCGTTTACTTTAATCCCAGTTGCTTAATGATTGTGCTTCTCACACGAGTTTGAGTAAAAGATACTCTTCACAGGGAAAAAATGCAGATAAGCATAGAGATTCTTGGACATATTTGCTCTCCTGCATTCTCAGCCTTCATTTTTCTGATCATTTACCATTAATATCTCTGCGCTTAAAATATCTGTGGCCTTTCTCAAAGTGATGGTAGCTCCTGAAAGAAAAGATCTTCTGCAAGTCTAATTTGGACTTGCTAAAAATTTAGCAAAGTTTGAGCATATTTCTACCAAATGATAGTGAATATTCCAATAAGTAACAATTATTAGAGGAGCAATGTGGTGGTGATATAGGCTCAGAGAATTGCTCATGGTGATGGAGGCCAAATTTGGACACTTTTGGGATTTAGAAATGTGTGTGTCCAGCAGCAAAAGAGTGGTTGGAGCTTGGGCTGTGAGATTGATTAGCAAAGATCAAACTACCTGAGCAGGAGGTAAAAGAAACCCTGCTGCAGTTAAGGCTTGAAAATTTATTTTTATTTCTTTTCATTCTTACCATTTTTTGTCCTTCTGGTTGCTCCTGATGGCTGGAGCTGTGGGGCTGGCTCTTTGACTAATGGTTGAGTGAGTAATTTTGCCCATTAAATTAACGTAGATATTAAAGGAGGCAGGCAGTAGATTGGTCTCCTGGGGAAGGAAGCAGCCTGGTAGCAAGGCATGGCCATTCCTTTCTGTTGTCAGAATGAGAAAGGATAGATGTCTGCTATAGGCCCTGGATGGGTACTCTCCTCTGGTGAGAGACACTTGTGTCCTCCCAGATTGGCTGCCCATGTGTCAGGCTGCTTTAACAAAGCATTTAGCAGAGCAGTCAGCACTTTTGTATAGCATTCATGTAAGGAACCCTTCAAACCCAAAGAAAGGCTCATGTGTCCAAAAGTTCCCTTGATTTTTTTTTGTTTTGTTTTCCTCCCCTTGAACCAAACTAGTTGATCTCAAGAAAGATATGGGTTCATTTCATAAGCCTTGTCTTGCTTATAGAAACAAGACAAGAGGAGTCTCCATGCTCCAAAGAAAGCTTAACAGAAGATTAATTAATTAATTAAGAATCTTTTCGTCTGAGTGCAACAGGCTCCAAGTAACAAGTGAACTTTTCATTTCCAGTAATAGCAGAAATTACTTCAATAGCATGATTGTGGGTACCCGTGGGGCCATAATGTGAATGGTCTTTATTAAGGAATAGACTGAACTTCTGACTATCTTTCTTCCAGTCATTTCCACAGGCTATAAACAGTGCCTGGTTTGTTGTTATTAAAAGAGTCTACAGACTATGATGTTGAAAAGCATTGCTGTTTAAGTACTCATGGCTTGATATCAACATGAAAAATATTTTCTTGAACATAAAGTGAATTTGGGTTCTCCAGAACATTATAGTTTTGTTCCAAAATAATTGTGTTGAATATTTGTGATATGAGGGAGATTTTATTTGGTTTTGTGTTTTGCATTTTAATTACTGGTCACTACCCCTCTGTTTTGCTTGATTTTTCAGACACTTGTGAAGTCGTATAACATCTCAGGGCCAATTTTTATGTTTTCTTGGAGTTATTTTCTGCCTGTGCTAGTACCTGATGTAGTTAACAATCAGGCCTCATTATTCATTTGTTCTCATAAATGACCTGTCCAAGGAGTGACCTTTCCTGAATAACGTTGTATTTTGCACAACGATGCTGAGTAAAAACAGAAGCAATCTATGATCTGCCGAGGTGATACTGAAGACATATCTCTCATGCACAGCAGACCTATGCATTAATCCTATGTTTTGGGGTCTTTAATTGCTTTAAATATTTGCTTCTAGATCTGTGTTTCACACATCTTATTTACATGGTTTATTTTTCATTTTATGAACAAATCGATAACCAGACAGACTCTTTACCACACTGGATTAGTTTTATTTATTCTCTTTGAACTTGATTAAAAAGCTGTCAAACATAAGTCTACATTTTATCAGCAGAATACTTTTACAAAACAGGGTAGGAGATGTGTATAGCTGGAAACATACATTTCAAAATGAAACAATATTTGATATATTCTAGACAGTTACCCTTTTGTTTATCCATGACAACTGAAACTAACCATCAAATGCATAAATTGATTCAAGTCTAGCCAAGTAATCCTAAGGGCATATGAAAAGGCTTTTTTTTAAAGTTCTTTCTAGATGAATTTAATGTAGTTCACCAATAAAGCATCCTCAGGAGCACAATACAAATGCTACAGAACATGAGATAGCTGGGGAAAGCGGGCAGATGTACAGTGTGATGAAGAATCAAAATGGATGTTACATTAAAATGAGCAGTCATGCAATGTCTTCATTTCATGTACTGCATTTAAGTAAAAATGCCAAAGTTCCAATTCCATTTTTAATTTCTTTTAGGCACTGTTATGCAAATAGTGACATTCTCATTTTGTTTGTATTTGTGTATTTTATTTGTTTAACAGCATTGCATGTAATTTTTTTCCAACTCTTGGGGTAGATAAATTGATTATTCATCACGTCTTTAATTTTCAACATATATCAAAGAGAAAGGTAAATTATACTCAGATTAGCTATGAATGATCTGGTATCTCTGCTTTAATTCATTGCTTTTGATATACGTATTTTAATCCGTTTTCACAAACCTCCTCAATTATTGTTTGTCTTTCTGTGCCATTGCATATGTTGATAAACAGCATTTCCTATGGTCTTGGGCCATATGCTGTATGCTCAGCTTGCAGAAAAACTGACACTTGGAGTGCTAGCATAATGAAACTCTCAAAGGGTTAATGCAGAATACATATAGGCAAATGTTGACAATATTTTTTATTCCAATGTTTGAAAATTAGACACAAAATCATCATTAAGTTTGCACAAAATGAGGCATCTGTCACTTGAAAGAAAAAGAAATATTTCTGAAATATGTTTACAGAAATGTAAAAATATTAGACATCAAGACAGATGTGAACATTTTCAATAACAGGCCCTGTCTGTCAGTCTTCCTCCGAGCCGAAGATCTTGCTGTACTCACTCAACATAAGTTCAACTATCTGATTTTGGTACAGCATGTGGACTGCCATGTTCCCTGTCTCCTTTTCAGGTCTAAGGAGTGTTGGTCCAAACACAATTCCTAAGCTTTGTGTTGACATAAGATTCACGGATTCCTTGGCTGCTATCCTGTTGACGAAAGGAAAGAATTGGTTAAAAAAGAAGGATGTCAGAGGAGTCACTGTTGCTCTTGAAGTACATAGAGGCACTTTTTAATTGATTCTCCTAACAGGGATGTTTGTTTGGTTAACTTATCAAAAAGAAAGAAAACAGGGAGGCAAGAGAAACTTTTGCCAACGTGATAAACCAGGACAGGAGAGTTTTTGTGGTGCCAGGGAGAAGATTCCCTGCTTCCCTTAAGTGGTCTCCAGCACTGAAAGAGTTGTGGAAGGGAAAAAAAAAAAAAAAAAAAGCCCCTTAATATAGGGCTCATATGAAACACATTCCTTCTGCTAATTTAAATCCAATAAAGTGAGTATGGTCTGAAATGGATTGTGAAATTTATGTAACTAAAGACTTTTGCATGCCTTATCCTGACACAAAGTTTCTTGAAAGACACAGAGACCACATACCTTAATGAGATGACTTAGAATATAATGGTAAGGATTATAACCTTTGATATCTTTATTACCCACAAAATTACAAGAGAAGGTCTATTATTATTAAAAGTTGATCTCATGTCTGTATTAAAACTTAATATTCCTGTGGAAATGGCATTAAGGATGGAGAAGTCCGATCTAAGAACAGTATGGGTTTAATGGATGGAGTTTAGATAGGCAGTTTTGCATAAATCTCTGCAGTGGTGAGTATAAACTAAGTAGAAATCCATTTCCCTCAACCCTCCAAATATGTAATTTATCCTAGATTGGAAAGAGTAGTAAATGAAGATACATATATTATAAATAAATTGCACAGCTCTACCAAGGAATGCAAACAAAGTGTAACTTTAATATGTAAATATTTGAATTTATGGATGTTTCCTTAACCTGTTAGTTTCAACTTAAATATTCCAAGTGGATTGTTGAAGCCAAGTTCTGCTTTTCCCCCTACTCTCTCACTGTCACTCATTTACCTGTCTAAAATCCAGACAGCAATTTAAAAACCATCACAGCCTGTCTATGTTTTTCCATACCTGTTGCTGATTTTACAGCAAACTACACTATAAGGGACAGAAACTTTGTGATACATAAGGGCTTCAGGCACCTAAAAAAGGGTTTCTTTCATGTTAGTGGGTAGGTCACACAGCAAAAAGCATAGTCTTGTGGATTTGTGCCAATCTTGTCGTTCACCACATTCTTTGAGCATCAACACTCGTGTTTTTTTCCCGTTTATAAATAGGAAAAATTACTTAGTTCTGCCTCATGTTAGTAACCGCAGTGTCCATTGCACAAAACACCCTCCATATGGCACTAATCAGATTGGCTTAACTATTCGTTTCTTAAAATATAGCATCTTCATTAAATTTTTAAAAAATTAATTATCTTTCTTCTCTGGTAGTATTAATATGTCATCTCTTCTCTTAGGAGTTCAAAAAGTCTCAAAAGTTAGTAGTTTTGTTGCCAAATGGCTGCGTGGGCTTCTGATGGATGTCACACATCTTTATCACAATTAAAAATGTTACAGAGGTGATGAGGTTGTTTTGCTTAATACCACTTATGCAGAAACATGTACATCAAGCTTGGGACCTCTCTGTGGGAAAGACTTGATTTCTCTTGAGCTTGTTACATGGTAAAAGTTGGAAACCTCATAACATTGTTGAAGATGGCATCAGCATAGGGAGACACAGGGAAAATAATTCAGCAGTTGTATCTTGTGTAACTTTAGACATCATCAATTTAGCATCAGCCGTGGCAATGCAGTGAGGGGGTGTTGATAATGGACAGCATTGATGGAGCTGGAGGAGAAGCACCTTGCAGGGAGAAGGTGGAAGTGGACCATGTATGAGCAGAGTCAGGGGGAAGGAAGGTGGTGGCAGAGGTCAATTTACTGAAGGGACAGGAGGAGAATGACTTAGGATGTTGAGATCCTGTGTTCCCGATGTGGATACAGAAAGTGGAAGATGCATGGCCAACTCTTCTGTCCTTGTTGGCCATCATTCTGAAGGAGAATAGTTTTGTTTGTTTTCCCTGGAGATTCCATCCTTCACATGAAATCCTGAAGTCCAGGCATTGGCAGCATTTCTCAGCAATCAGGAGGTGAGAGTATGGCATGAAGCAATGGAGGATGTGCATGGTGTGTGTTGGTGATGGAGAGGAACTGATTATCTGTTGTGGTTCATCCATATGTAACATGGAACTAAGAATATTTGCATAAATCTGGGGTCCCTGTATCTTAACATCAGAATAAGACTTATTTTATTGAGAAAATCTCTTGAAAAATTTTGATTTTTTTATGCAGTTTTAGTTGTTTTGATGATCATAATAATGAAAAATAATAAACCAAGCAAACTTGGAAACATGAAAAGTCCAAATAGTTAAATAATCTGTGGTGAAATATAGCTACTGGAGAGAAAGAAGAAAGGAATTCAATCCAGCCAGAACAAAATAATTGTAAGTTTGGGACCTTATGTCTTTTTGAGTTACAAATATTTACCAATGAAATTCTATAACTAATATTTTTTTCATCTGTCCACAAAAGAAGTTAAAGCAAATCAATATCAAATATGCACACTTAAAGCTATTACTATAGCTGCTAAGTGAAATTGAGTTGTTAAAAGAGAAAATCCTGAAAAATGGGCAAGAATTCCTTTTTTTGGCAAGAAAAAGAGCAGAGAGAGTGACACACCATTTTCAACATAAAAAGTGAAAGGAAATGCCAGAGGTATTTTTTGTCAAGCCCAAATGAAAGGAGCAACAATCCATCAATTTAAGATTATTTTAGAAACAATCTATAATCCGGTGCCACAGATGTTGGAACCATATCAAGAAATTGTTGGGTGTTATGCTGCACAAGATTATTTTTTCCCCCCAAAAGTAACTGAGTTTTGAGAATCGCTTCAGTCCCTAAAGATCACAAGTCAGGAGAGAGGGAGAAAATACAGTTATTATTATTAATAGTAATGAAATTAATGATGTATTAAAACAGCAGAAGTGTCTGATAGGAGGGCTATAGTGTCAATTGCAGATATATAAGGAAAAATACTTGGAATTTATGCTTTGGTTGTTGCCAAGGCAACTGCAAGCTGGAAAACTTGTGACGGAGAGCAGGGCAACTCTACAGCCAAGAGGGTCATTGTATGGTGAGTTTGCTCTCTCGTTCCATTAAACCTTCACTTTTCAAACTCTCTAAATAAAATCATTATTAATTTTGACATTTGGAAAGCAGACTGGATTATTATTTCAAACACACTAGGTGTTAGGAAATGTTCTTCATCCATTTTTACTTCACAGTAACTGCTACGTAACTACTGTATATTAAAAATTGGATAAGTCAGTGTACTTAAGGAGGAAATCCCCATTGGAAAGGGCACTGTTTTGTTGTAGGCTGGAGAGTGTTGGTGGGCAGAGCTGTCCTCTGCCAGCTGCATGGAGAACTGCTCAATTTTGCTTTCCTACCCTTTTCCAGCCTACAAGGATTTAATTTTGTTCAATGTCAGGAGCATTTTTACCCTCAGCAGAAGTGGTTTTAGCCATGCCTAATATTCTTCCACTGTTTTAAATTACGTTTAAGGCTAACTTTTCAATAAGACAATCCTGCTACTCTTCCATGAACTGGTAATATCGACCATGACTGAAGGACAACACATTACAAAATGAGGCATGAGAGGAGTAAGAATGGGTCATTTCATGTAATATTATGGGCTGGAATGGCTAGCGTAGGAAACGCCATCCTCTCAATTCAGTGGATGACTGAGGGATTTGATCTTATCAGATTTCTGTCTGCCAGTATTATGCACAATATTTGAGTTCGCTAGAGAAGCCTCTGCCATTAGGGACAGAAACCACTACCTAAACAGAGTTCAAGAGAGATTAAAGATAAATGGGAATAAAGTAAATTCTCCAGAAAAGAGAAAAAATGTATTTGTGGGATCTGTCCACTTGGTATAGCAACTAATCTTACAGAATCAGGAGCCAACTCCTCTTTGAGTGGGGTATTCCAGGACAGTCCCTCTGGGAGCATTTTGTACCTCTGTTGAACTGTGCTAGTGACCATTGCCATGGTCAGAGCTACTCATTCCGATGGATGACAGGAATGATCTGATATGTAAGTTCCTATGAACTGCCTTAATAGGTCAAAGTCTGTGTGTCCTAGTGATTCACTTTGCCAATAATTATCTTCAAATTAGCCAATATCTGTTTCCTATATATACTCAGGCATAAGCAAATGAATGTTTTAGCTTAAGGACTTGGCCCTGGGAAGGGCTCAGCTGCCTCCAGCTCTCCCCAACAATAATTCTGCTAACAGGCCATTTCACTGCACTGTTACAGGCCAGTTTTTATGCAGCAGTTTTCTGACTTTTGTTATTATTGAGGTTCCAATCAATTTGAATGTGTTAAAATTTGTCTCTTATGATGAACAGTTTCCAGCTCAATGTTTTCCACTCCTCTCCCTCCCAAATGCTGGTTCACAGGAGTTAAAAAATAACAGGTATTACATACTTTGCTTTAGTGACAAGACATTTGGGAAGGAATCATCCAACCTTGAAATAAAATCTTTATTGAAAGCAATTCTACATCCATGCCCGTCAGATACATTGAATGATCAGAGGAGGTGTCCCAGGGGAAAGCTGAGCACTGTAGACAGGGTTGATTACTTGGACCTCCTGTCAGTTCTTAACTCATTGACAATGGCTGAGACACTCAGTACAACTTTGTTTTCTTTATTTGGAAGTAAAGTTAATATACTTACCTTAACTGTGCCAAATGTACTGGAAAATAACCTGATAATAAAACGTACCGTCCTAGCAAGTGATAATGTCTGCGTGCGTATAAGCACATTTTGGCAGGGCTTTTGCAGATGGTTTTTTCAGTGTTAGGAAGGAAGCACAAGTACAACATGATGCACAGATAATCTACCAGGTTTCTTCTCAGTGTATTTCCTCTCCATTTAAGGCCTGTTACATCCTTTCCCGAGATACAACATATCACTGCAATGTCATTTTCTGTTGTGAATTTATTTCAGTTCAGCTCCACGAGTTGTTTTTCGGGAAGAACTTGAGTGGATTTTGGTGCTAAAAAGATAAGTAAACTACAGCTTTAAGTCTCCTCTTAAAGCACAAACAACAATAGAGGTGCTATAAGAGGTTAAAACCTTCAAAGTATCCATATCCAGCTGGATACACCGGCTTAAGAGGGAAAGCAAAATACATCCATCCTGTAGGAAGAGTGACTGTGCACTACTTAACTCCACCTTGGGAAACTTAGGGAAGTAATTGGTGGTAAGTGAGCCCCTGATACCACAAACTCTGCTTGCGTAAACTGTTTAATTCCTTGCACTGCTACACAGATAAATTTGAAATTTAGTATTAAATTCAGATTCTTGATATTTTATGAATGCAAACTAAACCTCATTACTATTAATGTCCTGGCTTTATGGGTGATTTGCTCAGTTGCATTACAGTGGTATTCACCAGGTGATGAAGCTCAGCAAATACACAAACATCATCAGTTTGAATCCTCAGCTTGTTTTTTGTGAGATCTGTATTCCGTGTTGGAAGGGGGGAGCTTGGTGTGTATGTAACTGCAACCTGAGGTTTGTGCTTATAAAGGAGCTCCAAAACACTACAATGTCTGTCCTTTATAGAATGTGCTATGTGGTTTCCTCTGCAACAAATAAACACAATTCAGGGATCACAGTGGACTAATGCAGTTTTAAACTACTTGTATTTGCCTGTGTAAAACATGAAGGTAGTTCAAAACCCTGTTTGTTCCATAGGTTGAATTCGAAACAATAGCTACACTGGTAATAGAGAAACCAGGTCATGGCGTATGATACGTTACAAGAGGGGTCAGAAATAGTTCAGACATACTTAAGAGCTTGCTTTTGCTGAAAATAGCCTCGATGGCTCCTGGCCTACAGAAACTCCATAGGCTTCCTGTGCTCTGCAGCTGTGGGCTCATATTACAGCTCTTTGGGAAAAATCCCTTCACTTCAGTCGCTCTGGGATACAAGAACGAGCACTTGATGCTGTCTTCTTCTGCAGACTAGCCTTTAAATCTGACCATTGGATGGCTATATATAGTACCTGGACAGCTGACAGGGACTCGGAGGAGAATGGGCTTCCTCAGGGGATCCCCCACATATCTCACAGCATGAGCCCTTCCCTGGATGAACTGCCTTGGAGTGTAGCCCTAAATGAAAATAATAACTAAACTAACTCTGAACATTGCTTCACAGTTGGCTGAATAGACTCTGAGAGGCTGAAGAAAGGCATTTATTCTGGCTTATCTTGGTTTAATAAGAGAACAGTTAAAAATAAAGTCTTCTCAGCATTGGGTGAACTTTTCAGTTCGTATGCTGTCCCTGCAGAGGAGCACATGTGCTCTTGCCTTTGCACACACCTCACACAGTGCCTGTCTTGTAAAGAGTGTCTTTATCGTCTGGGTGGCTGAGGCCAGGAGGTAAAAACACATTTAGATATCTAAAGATACTCCAGCCTCTACAGGGGCTTCATTCAGGAATGTGCTTTGGAGAAATCCTAGTTGTTTTCTTGCACAAGAGGAGGTGCACTGAGGAGCTGTGAGAAGGGTAACAGTGTATCTGCACCTCGGCCTTGGGATTGCTTGTTTCTCTGGACATCTCGTGAGTCAGAGAAGGTCCAAAGGGAAAGGTTGCACACTGGTGCATGGACAGGAGCTCATCTCCATTTTGTGGTGACTCCTTTGAAAACCCTGGTGTGGGAAAACGCTCAGGTCCCACTCCCCCAAACTTTATTGTGTCAAAGAGATGGATTCAGTGTCTTTCAAAAAGCCTTCCCTATGACAAAAGTTCCAGGTCCCGCTTTTGGAAAACTGACCCAAGTGGGTGACCCACTAAGTTCTTCCATTTACTGACAGCCAGCACTCTGTCCTCCCAGTTTGGCTTGGGTCATAATTTTTCATGTGTGAATGCAAACTGATTCTGACTAGTGCTCTTAATAGGACAGATCTGGCTAGTCCATGTTGCTATTGTGCCTTGAGTTTGCCTGTTTGGGCACAGCCTTTTGGCAAGAGTCAGCTGAAGGCCATGAACTTCCTTAAGGAGCATCCTGGACTCCTCTGGCCGCAGCTCTGTGCACAAGGCATTCATTTCTGCCTGTAGCAGCATATATATCGCAAACAACAGTGAACCCCTCTTCAAAAGCCACACTAGCACTGCAAGCATGAGCCTGTCCTTGGGGAGGGGATGGGAGAGAACAAAACCACCCGTGACAGATGTTGGGCAGATGTTAATGCACTTCTTAGAGGTGTTCGGATAGTAGAATGATAAAGGCAGTGTGAGACTACATAGAATAATATATGTTCAGACAGAGATACACCACACAGAGGCCTTAAATGTATTTTTGGCTGGTGGTGTAACTTTTACAGTGCTTGAATTTTTTTTTTAATTTTTTTTTTTAAATTTTATTTCTGAGTTTGTTTTTTTTCTCCAGAACAACTAGCTTATTGTAAAGACTAACCTGTCAGATGTCCTGGATCTGTATGCTTTTGTGGCCTGTGTGGTTCAGAAGGCAACAGATAGTTTTAAATAAATAAAGCTTTAACTTTTTAAATTGCTTAAATATTTTTTTTCAAGAATGCCTGAAGCTACATTTCCTTGTAACATTAAAAATAAAAAGCAGTGAGTAACAATCTCGCTTAAATCATGAATGGTAAATATAGAACCTTTATCATCAGCACAGCACATCCAAAAATGTCTTTGTAAAATAAATCAAATTACATGAGTTAATTGATTCCAGGCAACATCAGCAACTGCAGGTGGAAACTGAATAACAGGATGTTTATTAATGAGGGACTATTAATCAAAATTGACAATATCAATTCCTGTTTCTTTTATTTGAATTCTACCTGCAAAATCCATGGACATACTCACTGAATTTTAAAATAAAAATTTAAAAGTAAAGAAAATGCTGACACTTGGGATTTTAGCTTTAGATGTAGGGCTATTTGTTTAAACAGCGAAAGGATATCCTAAATCCAATTTGACAGGCAATGCCAAAGATGCCAGTGGTAATTAATTAGCACTTAATTTAGACCACAGAACAACAGGATATGGAATTGGTGCTCAGTGCCATTTCCCCTTAGGCTTCATCTCATGAGGGTCAGGAGTATGGCTGTTGCATTGAAGGTCAGTAAATAAATTGGGGGAACACATTGACACTGGACTTTTCATGATAGATATCCTTCACCCTTATTACTGCCTCTGGCTACGGCTGATGAGAAAAGGACTGCAATTGTTCTGTGAAGAATGCTGTGGTACTACACAGGCTTGAGCTGAGCAAGGTAGTGCCTGAGCTCATGCTTTGCATAGTCGTGGTGCTGGCAGAGCTGCCCCAACTTTGCATCTAGGCTGGAAATAAGCTTCTGACTGTAGCACAGAAAGCTTCAGGAACTCTGACAGGCGAGAAAATTCACTTAAAGGCAGTCCTTAAGTTTGCTAGATTTGTGAGCTTAGCTTTAGATTAAGCATAATTAAAATCAAGGGAAGGTTTTAATGTGAGGTTAGAAACTAGGTCAGCAAGGGAAAAAACACATTTCCTTATTATCCTCTTGTCTTTGTCTTAATAATATCTGGTACTCCTCCATGGGGCTAAAGGCTCTTAATAAAGGTGGATTAATGTTATTAACAGCATTGTTTTCTGATGGGGACATCGAGGCTTTGATGTGCTTAATGATGGACCAACAGAAAGTATGTGGCAAAGAAGCAGAGCCACCAGTTCTGCTGGTAACCCAGCGGGTTTGTGACTCGTTGAAAGAAGCCACTTTCTGTAGCACACTCAAAGAGGGGATATGGAAAGCACACAGGAGACCCTATGAGCCTTGTTCCCAGAGGCACATCAATTGCATTCTTTGGATTCAGATTTACTGGTAAGAAAGATAGAAAGATGATGAGACTCTGTATTATAGTTTAATCCTCCTGCTCCCTGTAAAATTAGTGCATCTGTCAGCCACTTCTACACTCCCTCTTCCAGTAATCTCTACCTGTCTTTCAAGAGAAGGGGCTCAGGTAAAAGGTGTCAGCACTGCCACTGATACTCAGTGATGTTACAGGTTTCTGGAAACACTTCTTACAAACTCTACCCTACTATGCCTAAGTGGTCCAGTTTCCTCAGGCCCACAGGGTGATGAACAATGGGAACTTCAGTATTGACAGCAGGGTGTTTCCTGTTGCACATCCCAGACGTACTCCACTGGCACAGCTTTATCCCCTTGGTCCCCGGAACGGCTGCCTGCATTGCTGAGTCAGGAAAACACTGAGTTAAGACAGCAGTCTGTGCTCAGAAAATGTATTTTGGAAGCCTCAGGTTAGCAGTTATTTTAACTTTCACTTCATCACACCCTTTGCAGCATGTCTCTGGGCAGTGAGTGAAATTTTGATTACTCTGGAAGTCACTGACAAAAATCCCGGTGACTGGGAGCCAGAATGGAGTAAGAATTTCACCTTATATAAGCTTAACTTTTCTCATTTTGGATGATATCTATTTTTACTAAGTGGAATTACTGCTTTTGATTGTGTTCCATCTACAACCTCTTGCAGCCTTCAATTATAGCCCTTTTGCACTACCGTAATCCAGCAGACAGCAAATAACTCAGACCTGGATATGACAGGTTTACTTTCTGACTGAGAACCCAGAAGGTGCAATTGGCTGGAATTTCAGGCTGGGATGTTGAGCTGCTCAGAAATTTGTCTTTCCTGGTGAGTCTAGAGATGCTCTTGAGAACCTTAGATTCACTAACAGCGCATTGTTTTTGTCCAGTGTCGTGAATTAATTATTCAGTTCTGCGAGACAACCAGTAATTTTTGACATTGAAATCAGAGAATGTGACAAAGAATTCCATGAGAGTCAGAGAAAAAACTCTCATCTAAGTTTTCCTGTTCTGTGAGCTCCTGCATAACACAATCAGAGAATCATTTAGTTTGGGAAAGATCCTTAAGATCATCAAGTCCAACTGTTGCAATTACTTAATATTTTTTTTTCTTTTCAGATCTTTTTTAAATAATGAAAAAAAAATTAATATCGGCCTATCAATTGTCCCCAGTATAAAATTTACTTTTTTTTTAAACTTGTATTATCACCATCTTGTTGTTTAAAATAAAAATCTTTTTGCAGTGATCTACCAAACAGAGATGATTTTATATGAGATCTGACCTCAACCAGGATTCCTACTCTTTCAGGTTCACTTCTGAACTCTCCACAAGCTACGATTGCAATATATATGCACTGCATTTGTATCAGATTTGAAAGATGCTTTAACATGCCTCCCAGCATCACAATTGTTTCAGCCCTGATACTCAACACGAGTAGGATGAATGTAGCTCTTAAATGCACTAGTGAGTATGTGCCATGAGTCTTTGATTTCTTTAAACTTATTTACATTTTACTCGCCCTTGAGCAACGAATTTACTATGTCAGCATTGTCTATTCTACTTACACTTTGTCTGTCTTGTCTGCTCACCTTAGCTTGATGTTTATTTTGTTGTGCACGTGTATAGTCCATTGCACTAAATGCGCAAACTGCCTGGAGTGGAGGATTTTCCATACACTGTGTCTTTCTAAGAAGCACCCTTTGTAGTACTGCAAGTTCTGCAATATTTCCTGGCTTTAAACTAGCTTTGAATTTTCTCATTAGTTCCTTTAAAGTCAAATACCCGTTCACACGTGTACTGGTCTCAGATGACTCTGGTCTATCTGCCTTAGATACTTTATAAAGTCTTAACTCTCTATGCAGGCAGCCCTACTTCTTTCAGCAATTGTGCTTCTTTCATCTTTGAAGCTTCAAGTGACCGGGTTTGCAAATATCTGCTTCTGTCTGACCCTGGTCAAAATCCACAGTTAGAAAACTTGTTGAGGAAACATAGACGAGTCACTTTGACCTCCAAACCCAAATCATGTTTGGCAGAGGTTGAAAAATTTAGGAACAGGTACAAGCTTGCTGTTGATGTCAAGGTAAGCTCATCAGCCTTGGGACAGCTCCCTCAGTAAGTGGCTTCCAGGACACCCTTTTGTAGGTGTTGCACCAGAAAATGTCTAACCTGAAGTGAATGGTTGTGGATTGATTTGCAAGCTAAGAAAGTACCTCTTTAGGAATCAAATATTGTAGTTTCAGGATGCAAAGCTCTATAAAACTAATTTAATGTGAAGAGTAATGGAAACTTGTTAGTTTGTAACCCTGGAAGATTAGGGAATTCCTCACCATAGTGGTCAGGTGAGATTCCAAATGTATTCACCAAGACTTGAAATCTGTCCTGAGTTAGAAATCTCTGGGTTGACTCTGAATCCAGGGCAGCTGCAGTGACTTCCATGGGGTAGGTGTTCTGAAGGAATGAAAACTCTTTCTTATGATGATGCTTTTATGAGACCGTTCTCCAGACATGGGAACAACCTGGGTTGTCTGAGGAGGTAGCATTAAGTTGCCTGCTACTACTGCTGCCACAGGCCTGTAAAAATCCTCTATGGGCTGAGAGTTTGAACAAGACAAACTGATGTTCCCAGTAAACTTTACTTACTGGAAAGCCTCCATATGCTGTAGGTTTGTACCATAGTACCATATGCTATATGCTGATAGTCTATGGTGATTGCTGATAGTTTGGTGAAGGTCTGGCATTGGCAATATGGACAGCAACGATCTGGGGAGTGGGAGCAGTTTCCAGCCAGATGAGGTGCTAACCTGAGATGGTTTGGAGAGGCTGAGTCTAGTGTTGACACAGAGAACACAGTGAAAAAAATCTGTGCTTTTTCCATTAATGTTCTTGGAGAGCTACAGGAGAGGGATTGGTGGAACTTTTCTGAATTCCCTTCTCCTGGCTCATCTCCATGGTAAGGGGTCTTCATTTGGAAGACCACAGCAAAGCTCTGGAGAGGATGTGGCAGTGCTGTCTAACATCAGGGCCAAGGCGGTACAGAAACCCTTGGCCTAGAGGAGGTAACTGGCTGCATCTTGTGGACCAGGGGAGGAGGCAAGTTGGCTGGAGGGAGTCGCTTCACAGATTCATGATTTTACATTGCACCATAATGCGTAAGGTATGAAAAGATAAATATTTTCCATTCAGCAACATCTTGCTGTATTTTCATCTAACTCTATAATTTTAATTATAAAGTGAACATAACCTGTATCAAATTATGATTTTGTTAACATATTGAATGAGGACAAGAAAAATAAATACCAGATTTTATACTGTACAGGCACATGAAGGTATAGTAAAAAAATCTGGTTTCCTTGACCACATTGTCATAATATGCATATATAACTGCTTATTGAATCCAGGCTGTGTAGACAACAGAAAGAACACTGGCTCCATACCATCACAATGCATGCCCACAACAAAGAGGAGGAAAGAACAGGCTCTTTCATTGTGTGTTTCTAAGTATTACCAACATAAGGGCTAAAAACTACCTCTGTCTGAAGTGCATCTATACAGCCATGCATAAGTTATTAACTGGGCTCCCTCAGCACAGTTGCTGAAAATATTAATATATTCAAATTATATTCTAGCTACTGCAAAAACAGTAGATCAGAAAAATGTATTAAAATCTCTTCAGACAAAAGGAGTCATGTTATTTATAAAGTTCCTTCACCCACTCACTCCCCCCTTACTGGAACACAAACCTTCATTGTATACAGTACATGAGAATGCAAGATGATCCTTAGATGTCAAAATGTGGCTTAAAGTTTGAATGTAATCATAAAACAGTGACTCCAGCGCTTGCCATAAACAAATTGTCACTGCTATTATGTAACTCAGACTATTCACAAAGTATAAAAGATGGGAAGAATAAAAGGTGGCTGCCAAACACTATGGGCCAAATCTGAAGGTTGTGCCAAATTGCGCCAGTGGGCTGGGAATTGCAAACCCAGCATGGAATTCGAATTTGCACTCCTTGGTGCTCAGCTGCTTAAATTAGAATGAAACTAAGGCTATTTTGTTGTTGTTGTTGTTTAGTTTGTCAGTAAGGCAGCAAAGCGTTAACCAGTGGCTTTTGCAGCCCCCCTGATTACTCTTAGTGGGAGATGGGAAAGTGGGATAAAAATTGCCAAAGACCCACTTTTGTATGGAGTGGTTTTCTGAGGTGCAAACAGGCATAATCAGTCACCAGCAATGCAGCCTAGAAAGGGAATCATCACCCTCAAATCTGGTGATCTTGAATTTTTCATGTTATCCAGCATGTAGGGTACTGCCTCTTCAGGCTGAGACCCTGCTCTTCACTCAGACCCCTCTGGAAAGCTGATTAATGATGGAAGACCATACATCAAGGCAGAAGGCCTTGTCTGTGAACAACCACTAATCATTCATGGCTACTTTCCTTTAGTCCAGGCTTTAGGAGGAAAGTATATCTGATAATACATGCACTACACAGATTTAAATTGCAACTAATGGTTGTGTTAATACCCTTTATCAGGGACAACAACCAAACTAGGTGCTTGTCCAACCCTCCTTTCCCCCTGCCTTCCTTTTAAAAGTAAAATGACATTTTTTTTCACAGCCTGAAATAATTGCTGAAGCAGAGATACTGGTTTAACTCATTATGAATTATTAGTGGAAAAGTGGGTCTCAGAAGTATGTTACATCTGAAATATTTTTCGTCACTTGAACATGTGCCGTCCAGAACTGGCCCTGTTCTACCAGGCACTGGGAACAAACACTTCGCATTCACAGATGCTCCTAATTTGGTGTGGTTTGGAGTGTAATTTAGATCAAACGTATCCATGTAAATGAGTCAGGGTTTCTTAATTAGGTGCCTCTAAAGAAAAAACTTGGACCACATCAGTAGGTGTGGGTGTGGTGCCCACAGTACTGGAATCTTTTCTATAGATGAAGCTGAGTTTTGTTCAGGCATAGTGTAGGTTTTTCTTTCCCCCTTTTTTTTACCCTTTCTTTCTTTTTTTTTTTTCCTAAAGCACAATAATAAATCTGCAGATGGCATAGACATAAAGACGCTACTTCAGAGGAGCTGTCTAAAACACTGTCTCTTTGGCAAATGCCTTAAAGTAGGTCATTCTGCTGTGATTTAGGTTTATATTTCATTGCCAGCTTTTTGTTCCTATTACAAGTAGGGTGCATTCCAGTCCACAGATTTGCTTTTCTTCTTTTTTTTTTTTCTTTTTTTTTTTTTTATTTATTTTCTGGATTAGTTTTTATTTACAAGAATTTGTAGATCTTCATAAGAAAATGGCCAATACCCTGTCAGAAGTAGTAATCATGCACTTGACCACAAAAAGAGATGTATGAAGGTGATAGCCTGCGAATGTTGGAATGCAAAATACCATTCTCTGGAAGCAAAAGTTGTATTGATTCTCTTAACATGGTGATGGAAATGATTTTTGCATCTTTTGCAGTGTGTGAAAAACGATTTGATCTAATGTCATTCCAGAACTATCATAGAGCAGGGCCATCCATGGCCACAGTGGTTCAGGTTTTGTTTTATTTTGTTTTTGTTTTTTTTTTTTTTTTTTTTTTTGTTTGGTTTTTTTTCTGTTTAGATATTTGCCACAGAAAAAAAGTGTGTTTTATGTCTTATTAAAAAAAATTTTTAAAAAAATCAGAGGCTGTTTTCCCATCAAATTGCTGGGGGATTTACATGCCAAACTCCCACTAGCCTTAATGAATTACCTGCATAAATTCCCTTTCAATCAATAGTAGAACAGATCTTGTTGTGTTATATTAATTATTTTACACAGAATGCTGACATTTTGGCATTAAAGTGTTTTTTGTGTTTGTTTGTTTTGTATTTTTAAGTTCCAATGACTATCTAAGAAACTTCAAGCCTATTATTTATTTTGCAGCCTTAATTCTGAGAAAAATTATGTATCTTTAGGCAGCAAAATGAAAAACACTGCAATTTACCTTTTGATGACCTGGTCCTATACATTAATGTGTTTGCGCCCAATCTCCCAAAATAGCAAAAGAAAAAAGGGGGACAAAGCCATTCTGCAGTGAATTGAGCATTCCTAATTTCGACCAACAAAAAACCATTTGAGCTGAAAAGAAAACTAACCCCAAGCAATATTGAGAGGTTACAAAATCACATAAATTAACTCTGCCGGTGTTTTTTTGCTAAAGCTTATGCAAGTGCAAACCAGAAGCAGGATCCTCACGTGGTCCTGATTAACTGAAGAGTCCTTAGCAGTAACCAGCCTTCCCTGGGATGTGCTGGCCAGATGCACATGTGCACCCACAGCACATGGATGAGCCTTCAAAGGCATGGGGGGCTTGGGGTGGGGGATTGGGGAGCAAGAAAAGAGTGGAAGTGCGAAGTGTTGGCTGTGTCGTGATGGGAAAGTGCCTTACCCTCACAGTTCCTCACTTTCTTTATCTACACAACTAGGATAATAAAACTTACTGACCTGAAAAGGAAGTTGGGAGATTTAATTAATGTTTGAAAAGCTTTTTTGAGATGGTTTGATATTGAGTAATGTGGGATGAACAATAGGAGCTCTTGGAAACAGGGGCTCTATCTATCAGGATTTGTGTACTGCACTCAGCACAATGGTGCCATGCAGCCATGGAGTCAACTGTGTCATAAATATTTAAATTAAAACTATGTTAATTATTTTTATCATTCTGTTATTTGCTGATACACCAGTTCAGTACTTGGTAGCATTGAAAAGTACCAAGTGCAATTATTTCCCTGACTGTTATGAAAATCAGGGTTTATATTTTTAAATACGGCTGTAGAAATAGGAAGTAGATGGGAACACGGGTGAAAATGTGGTTTTAATTACTCATTCTTCTCTTTAAAAACACTGAGCTGCAAGGTATTCTTTGGTGAAGAGCTAAACTTTGTAAACTTTCTTATTCCACTAAAAGTAGGATTGGGCATGACTGCAAAAACCTCAGAAGCAGGTCACAGCTAACCCAAAATGTGTAAAATCAAAATACATGCAGGTGTTTCTGAAAAGCTGGATTTCTTTATGGCCTTTAACCCAAAACTGCTATTGCTCCTGTTCTGTGCATACTTGTGCCTGGTGCATGTTTCCTTGTGTCCACTAATTTACAAAGGGTGAGTTTAGTAGACAGAGAGAAAATGGGTTTAATTCTTCTCTTTCCCCCAGAATGAGCCCTGGGAAGTTGTGGTAAATGGGATGAGCATTGGCATTGCTACAGCAACTTTGTAAAACTCTTCTATAGCTGAAACTAAGACAAGCATGTGTGTAAGAGCACATCTTGATATATATTTCCCCTTCTCAAGTTAGAAAGTGATTAATTCATTTCATATAAAAAACACCAGTAAAGGATGTCTGACTCTTTTATGTCCCTGGTCAGTCACTTGCTTACTCTTCTGGTGCAAGAGGATGTTTCTCCTCCTCACATTCCCAGTAGCTGCTCCCAAAGCCTGTAGGAGTATATCTAAACTTTTCTCCCTGCTGCTATCCCATAGCTGAAGAGCAAAAGTAGCTCATGAGTTGCCTGGTTGTAAAGAAAGGTCTTGATTCAGGAAATAATTTCAACAAATAGCCTTTCTTGTGCCTTCACTTAAGGATTTCTGCACATTCCTGAATCTGGGCATTTTTCCTGAATGAAAATTTAAATGCCCATCCCACATGGGGTTGTACATCTTCCACAGGTTCAGAGGTTTCCCAAATGGATTTTTTTGTACAGTTCTTCCATTTGGGGGATTGTTTTTAGTTTCGGTAACTGTTACATCATCATCATCGTCATCATTATTATTAATAATAAAAAACTTGCACAGTTCTTAGTGTAATCTGTTCTTCTACTGTGTGAAAAAAAGGGTTCTCCTGAGCCTACATTTAATACATGAGCCTGCCCAAAACTGCTGATATGACACATAGTTTAGCAAGTGAAAATCACATATGTTGGCTACATCTTTCATCCACCAAATTCAGAGGCAAAAAAAAAAAAAAAGAAAGTTTGAAGACAACCCCTGCTTAACATTACTATGTACTGTACTTTATTTTCCAGTTTTCCCTCAGAATTCTGGGTACTACTGCTGGACTTGTCATCACATTGTCATTGTGTCCTGGTGTGCAGGCTACTGTGGGCTGCTGTCTGTGCACGGCTTTTTTCTTTTTCTTCTCTTTTTTTTTTTTTTAAAGTTTTTAATAGGAAGAAACAACTGTAGTTGTACATAGATTGCAAAAACCTTTGCTCTTCAGAATGTATATGCCACATATTGTGAGGTTTGAGGTGGGGGGAGTATTTCCCCCCCTGTTTGTCAAGGTTGGATGTTTTTCTCTGTTCATAGACCTATGAACATGGAGGAAGTTTTGATTTTTTTTTTTCAAAACAACTAAAACATGAACATCTATGACTTTTGTTAGATAATATGTTACTATCAGTGGGTTTGTCCTAGATGAATAGTTCTACTCTTGATGAGGGGCATATTTCCAGTGAAATCAATGCAAACAATTAATAGTAAGAATGAAGAATTTGGGCAGAGGAGAAAGGCAATCAGAAAGAAAATCATCCTTCTCCCTCTGAAAGGGGAGAAAGCCTGAGCAGCATCTGAAAATGTCTTGCCATGCCATGTACAGTAGGAGAAAAATGGAGCAAAATAAATGGAGTTTCTCAAAGGTGGATCAAAAGGTATCGACTCCAGCCCGGACAAGGCAGCCAGATAGAGCACATTAACTGATCCACGTGATAAACCAAGAGGCAACTGCAGAGCTCCCCAGACAACTTGCCTGAAGTGCCTGCCAAGGAGGCAGATGCTGCTGCTGGAAGAATATCTTCCACAGTTGGGCATCTGGGTTCAGCGCTTTCCACATAAGGGAGAGGGATGGGAGTGTCAGGCTGGCCCCTGCCTTCCTGTTTAATTATTTCAACATCCATTTTATAGTTTTGTAAATAACACGTATTATCCTGCCTTTGTGTGGGGAAATCAGGAGCAAGGAGAGGGGGTTTTGTGTGTAATATATCCCTTTGCAGGGGTGTCTACACGGATGGGTACAGCCAGACTGGAGCTTGGCTGCCCTGCGCTCCAGCCTGGTCAGATGTGACACAGCTCGGGTCTGGGAGTTGCAGAGCTGCCTTGCGGTGGCACGGAGCTCAACCTAATAAGCAGAGCAGGCTGAGATTCATTAATTTAACATTAATAAGCACAGCTTATTAGCTCAGGCACAGTGCTGTAAAATGCAGGCACACAGCTTCTGGAGCAGAGCTGCGTCTGCCCTCGCCAGCTCAGAGCGTGGTGCAGAGGACCCAGCCAGGGTGTTCCTTTCCCCTGCTGCATTTTGCATAAGGGAGAAAAGAGAGTTTTTTGTGGTCACTGGAGAAGCTTCTGTGAAAATATAAAAATGCCTCCAGGTTTTTAGGTTGTATTGCTGGCTTATGCTGAGTCTTTAAGTAATTTAAACTTCCCATGCCTTGGTTTCCCAATGGGCATGTAACAGCTACCTCAAGATGCTGTGGTGGAAACAGGTCAGGGACTGATCAGAAAATACTGAAGAGAGTGAAATACTATAAAGAGTGATTCTCCTTCTGCCTCACTCATATTATAGTTGTGTGAGTAAATTACTGGGTACAAATAGCGATTTATCAGACATGGATTGGTTGTGTTCAGTTCACGTTTGTGCACAGAGACAAGACAAGGTTTGTGCATCATTTCATGTTCTGTGTGTGCCTGAAAAATTGGGACCTGAAAAGTGTATCAGCTTTATCTGCTACCTGCAATTAGTGGGAGTAAAATTCACTTGTAGACAAGCAACAGGAAAGAGTGGAGACTTGTGGAACTGGGACACTGTTTTCACAGATGTATGGGACAGCAATATACAGGCTGTATATGGCAAGCAAATATTCTCCAAATATTTTCAAATAAAACAGGTTGTTTACTGTAGCCCTTTATTTGAGAAAAATCCTTGCTCAGTTTGGGGTTTGTTGTTTCTTCCCTGTGTAAAGTCTATTTGTTTGGTTTACTCATCTTCAGGAAGAACTATGAACAACCTAACAGTAGTTGTGCTCAATTATTTTCAGTATGAGTCCTAATAAAACAATTCCTTATGGAATTAGACTGACAAGAGCTACGTGATATGTCTCTTCAGCCCCGTATTTTTTCTCTTCTGCTCTCAAGTAAAATATATTTCAGGCAAAGATGGATGGGGATATTGGCTAGTTGGGTTTTTTTCCCATTAAATAAGAAAAACTTAAAAGAAAAGGTACTGCAGCCCCAAGTTTTGCTTTTAATCCACCTCCTGTGAGCTTCATACACTGCACTGTGACTTCTTTGAGCTTCAGAGGGCTTGGTTTAAGAGAGATATATGGCTCAGGTGTTAATCCCTGCTGCCAAGCCTTTCTCACAAACTCTCTCATCAGCTGCTTGGTCTGGGTTTCTAAATGAGTACCCTTCTGAAGCGCATTTCACATTGTTATTTCTGCTTGATGCAGACCTGCTCCTGCAGACCAGGTTGCTGCAGAATGGCTTAGGAAAAGGTGAAGGTTGGACTCGTGCTGAGCTCCTGCGTGTCAGTGAGACGCGTGCTCTGTTGTGCAGCACAAGCCACAGGCTTACACAGTCCCATGGTCCAGGCCTGTATAGCCCTGTTCTGTTTGCCTGACAGGGAAGAAAGGGGTAGGAAAAGGGTAGGGTAAAGAGAGGAATGCCAAGGAAACAGCATACCTGTGCTTCTTCATCTTCTCTCCATCAGAACCCCCTTAAAATCAGTTCAGCAGTGGGCAAGAACAGCCATCTCTACCAGCAGATACTGCAGTGATATGCCTCAAATCAAGCCCATTTAATTATTTTCTCAACTAATCAGACACTTTTGAACCTCTTGTGATTTGCCCTGAGAAAACCATGTTACCTAAAGAGATGATTCAAGTCCATGGTGAGGCTGACATGTGCACATTGGCACCCCTCTTCTGAAGAGTATCCCTAAAAAGAATATAATTCTACATCTTGTAGCCTCTTCAAACTAGTGTTTCCTAGGTTGATAGAAACCAACACACATTGCCTATATTTACATTATAAGCATCATATAATTACTAAAAATGTAAGTCTACTTTATTCTTACTTATGGAGCCATGAGGACATTCACACTGGCCCCTGTCTTCCATATCAAGAAATTCAAGAAGAACACATAATTTTTATCTGGGTTTGTTTGAGGTTTTTGTTATTGTTGTTGTTTGTTGGTTTGTTTGTTTGTGGTTGTGGTTTTGGCGGTTTTGGTTGTTTTGTTTTGTTTTGGGGTTTTTTTTGTGTTGTGTGTTTTTTGTTTGTCTGGTTGGTTGGTTGTGTGTGTGTGTGTGTGTGTGTGTGTGTGTGTGTGTGTGTGTGTGTGTGTGTTTGGTATCTATTCTGCTGTTGCTTCCATATCAATGGAGTAAAGCTTATGGAATAGTCCTGTCTTTTCCTGAGGATGTGTTTAATGCAGAGATGACTGACCTTCTTCAGAGAGATCAAACAATTGCTTCCCTAATGCTTAAACCCCCAAATGGCTCCATATCACATCTTCCTGCCTTCCACTGCTCTGTGCCACTATGCCACATGGGTATACCTCTACATTAAGATCTATTGGTATTTTATTGCCTGTATTTTAGTGGTTTTATTTTCCTTTTATTTTATTTTCTCCAAAAAACCACCAGTGTTGGTCCAGTTTTGCCAGTTATTCTACACATCCACAGCCGGAAACAATTGCTGTCCCAAATAGATTATGCTCTAAAAAGCCAAGGCAGACAAAGGAAGCATTATCATCATTTTGTAAACAAGGAACCAAGGCACAGGGAGATTAAATGATTTACCCAAGGTCACCCAGAACATCCGGTCAAAGCCAAGAACTGAACCCACGTCTCCTGAGTCTCAATCAAGTGATTTAACTATGAGATCAAAGACTTATTGTGTATACCTGATATCTCTCCCCTATGACATGGCAGCAAAACTTTTTTTCAGGTTAGGATCAATGCCACATAGGGTGCAGTAAATTTTGTATATGGCATATCTGTGCTGACAGCGTGTACCCACTTCTTGCACTCAGGTTCTTCCCAGGAAATAATTTCCCTTATTATTCTTCCATTGACAGTAATAAATTATCATCCTTCTCCAGATAACTCGCTGAAGGAGAGAATGTGTGAACACAGTACATCAGATGAACACATAGAAAACTGTTTTTCTGCAAGGCCAAACTCAGTCATTTTATGGACTGTTTAAAATCCTTCCATCTTTAATGAAAAGTGGGCATTCCTACAACTATATGGACTTCATTTTGTCATTTCAGCTGAAAGCTGCAACACAAGATAAAGGATCTACACCCCTTATATGCATATACCAAGAGAATGCAGCAGGAATGATCAGTATAAAGGCATCATTCATTATAAGCTCAGAGTAGTCTTTGATTTGGAGACGCTATTACTCACTCATTGGGGTTATTATATAATTCCTGGGATGAAACATTCCTCTGTGCACAGGACCTCCATGGGGCCCAGATCCTACTTAGTCCCTTCAGTTTTAGGGGCAGGTTGGCTGAAAAGTCACTGTAGAAGATGGCCCTGGATAGTCCCAACAGCAGGGCAGCCACAAAGGGAGGAACATGATCACAAGATCTTGCCCTTCATGTATCCCTATATTGAGGTCTACCTGGTCTTTCTGCAAGTCAAACAGCTGCCGGTTTATGTCTGAGAGAGCATATGGTTACACAACCATTTACTGTTAATGCCATGATACATGAGAATAAAACCCAACCTGAACATGACATCCTGAGTTGACTTTCTAGGCTGGCATGTCTTGCAAACAGAGCTCAATGAGGGCGGAAACCACAGGGGAATGACAAGGTGGAGCCCCACAGGGTCATTTGTCTGCCTCTGTGGTATCTCAGTAACATTAGGAGAGAAAAGGTGCTCTTCCAAATCTCTCCTCAGCATTTCTTAGGTGTTCTATGTTGTCACAAGCTTCCTTGTGAGGGACAAGAGCTCATAATGTATTTTCTTGAGTGAGGTTATTTCTGTCATCCCGTGCCTCAGCACAGCACAAGATCAATACAGGGGATTGAACAACAGAGATCTCAGTGTTGAAAACATGATCATCCATGAGGATATTGCTGGAGAAAGTGGACTAATGCACTGCTGGAACACGTTGTTTTTGTCCAATTAAATATACTTGTAACATCCCAATGTGTTTGCAGTGAAGGAAACAGAACTGTTCTGCTTTCTACTAGAGGAAAAAATTGGGCTCTTGCTTAGACATTCTGATTTCTTGTGCAGGAATAGGATACACATGGATACCATAAATCAGGCTTACTTTTGCCAAAGAATATAATTATCTTTGGCATTTTGGATGACATTTCCAATCGGATTATGGCACCGCATACCGATTCCTTTTAAAATTATTGATCTGTCACTACCATGGTTCTACTTACTTCTTTAGATGTTCAAAAAGGATTTTCATTGTGTCATAGTTGGGTCTAGGCAGCTTTTTTACCAGGCTCCTTATGGATTTGATGCGAGTGGCGTTGTCCTGGATTTCTAAGAGGAAAATAAAAAAGAGAAAATAACAACTTGAGTGCCAAATTAGAGCATTGCTTTGCACAGTGTCCTAGCTGGTACCTTAGCAAGTAAAATCATCATTAATACATGGTTAAAACCAGAATATTTTATACCTTCTTTCACCTTAACAGAGTGTGAGAGTAATTTACAAGAATTACAAATTCTCTCTTAGTCTTAAGGAAGCATTTTTGGTTCACAGAACAATATCTTTATACTTCTCATTTATTTTATTAGACCATCATTATAAGCTAAAATACCTCCAAGTAGTAAAGGACCCACACCTTAAATGTAATTCCACTTTGGAATTACATTTGTCCAATGGTGCAGCTCAGGTAATGGAGGCACTTCCCTGGTAGTCCTCATTGTCCTTTTTTTCTTCATCATAATTAAGTCCACTATATTCATGAATCTCTGTCCTAAACACCCCATCATGTTTGGAAATACAGAATGATTTGCTGTTGGTTTTAGTAGTTCTTCCTAGTGAACAATTATTTCAAGAAACTATTCCACTGTAGCTATTTCCTCATACCTGTAACATCTGACAACTGGAATTTCTGCAGGAAACCATTTGTATTTCAAACTTGCAATTAGTAATAAAGAATGCAGCATTAAGAGTTTTAACTCCTTTCTTTGATGTGATAGGAACATTTCTGTCCTTTTTATTAAGATATACCTTCCTGTTTTACCATGATTCACAGTTTTGTGGGAAAGGTTTGACCGACATTTTCATCGATTTGTATAAGACGTTGCAACTAAAGCAAAGGCACATATATCTATAACTGTGCTTTCACTTAGGAACAGATTAGATAAGGTAGGTCTGACGTAGGGAAAACATCTTGCATGTTACATGCCCTAGATAACCTGAGAATACTTTTTTGATCTTATCTATGATTTAATTATCACCTATCATTCTTCGTATATGTTCTTCTTTAATATTCATATTACACTAGCACCCAGAGACCTCAGTGAGGATTAAATCCCAGTTGCAGTAGGTGCTGCATAAGCATGCATGGAGATTAGTGCCTTGGTTTCAAGATTTCGCCAAAAAAAAAGTTTCAAGCACAAATTTTTCTGCAATCTTAATTTAAAAATGAAAATTAGTAAGAAAACATTCCTTCCTCAGCGTGAATTACTAATTCCTGTCGAGATTAATACTTCATACACAGATATATAGAAAGTATATATTAATATTGTTTATAATTTTTACATTTTATAGACATGGAAGACAAACAGCTTAAAATAGGCAGTGCATAAGTATTAGTTTCCAGGAAAACAACCCAAAATCTCATTATGAATTTATTCTATAGGAAGTCTTGCAATTGATAATAGTGTTAATGAAGTTTGTTAAACACAACTGAAGAACACACTTTCTGTGTATTTCTCTCTTGTTCTGGTTTGACCTATAGAGAACCTTAAAGTCTAAACAGCACCACTGTCCTCAGTCTTGCCACCCAGTCACCTCTGATGTTTTCTGCCGTTAGTACTATATATTTTTGTTCTGTGGATGATCTGCCCAGTGGAAATGTGTCTGAATATACAAATGAAAGTTATATGAAATTTTCAGAGTTGAATTTATTGTAGGAAGCGGGTGCAAATTCTCTGGGCTTTTTATTTGTGCTGCTTGGTGTGAGTACATAAAATTACAGGATGATTAAGGTTGGAAAAGACCTCCAAGATCACAAAGTCCAGCTGCTATCCCAACACTGTCAAGGCCAACACTAACCCATGTCCCCAACCTCTGTAGGGATGGTGACTCCACCACTGCCCTGGGCAGCCTCTGCCAATGTTTAGGAATCCCTTTAGTGAAGAAACTTTTCCTAATACCAAATTTAAACCTCCTGGCACTAGTTGAGACCATTTCTTTTTGTTCTGTCACTTGTTAACTGGTAAAAGAGACTCCACCTGGCTCCACTCTCAGGTAGTTTTAGGGAGATAATAAGGTTCCTCCTGAGTCTCCATTTCTTCAGGCTAAACACACCCAGCTCCCTCAGCATCTCCTCATCAGACTCCTACTCCAGACCCTTCCCCAGCTCCACTGCCCTTCTCTGGACAAACTAGGACATGTTAAGACATGATATTGCCTCACTAGATTAGATATATTTATATTGGGGCTGCCCTGCCTTTACTGCAACTTCTCAAATGCAGGTTTTCACTAGTTTATTTTTTTTTGATTCTGGTATTGTGTTTTGTTTTTCCTGAGAATTCATTGGACTTGAGTGGAACTGAGCCACTGGGGCAAGGGCAAACTCAGTCAAAGGAAGGGCTCACTGTTTGTCTGTTGTAGAGTATTTACGAGGAAATGTCACACATTAAAACTTTGTTGTGCTCTCTTTAAGGAAGTGCCTCTGCTCTGTGCTGATTAACAGAGATACCTGCTTGGTAACCACCTTCTCTACAGAAACAGCTTAAAGAGGCTGCACTTCTTTATGAGGTGTATTTGTAGAAGAAATAAAATAAAGAAGAGCAGTATTAATTTACAAAGAAGTTATTTATTGAGAGAATGGCAAGGGGGGAAAGCTGTGTTTCAGGGCTTACTGTACCAAAGTCATCAGTACCAGTACACAGGAGATATTTAGGTAGGCACTAAGGCATGAAAAGAGTAGAAATTTTGCATAAAATTATGTTGTGGATCAGTCTATTCGTTAATTGTTAGTCTGTTATAAAAGAAGAAAAAATAGGCAACATGTGGTAACTTTAGTCAGCATTTCTGAACTGGGAATGATAAACACCTCTGCCTGGCTCTGGCATTTATCAGTACTGAGATATTATTACCACATAGAGTCACAGCATGGTTACTGTTATCATCAAAAAAAAAAGAGCCAGCTAATCTTAATGGTTTGTAAAGCCGTTACCTGCACTGGTCTGACATTTATCATGATCATTTTACCACATGAGTCCTACATTGCAAAGGTATTTTATCTGGAAGGGACATCACTATGAATTATTATTTGCAGCTAGGTAGAAAATTGTATGTTGTAGATACCTTTTCTCATTATAAATCACAGTCACATTTCACCATTCCCACACAAAGCTGCTGAGACCAGGCTTTTTGCCATAACACTTAGTCTCACTCCCTTTTATAGTTCCATGAAAATATTGGGTACTCTTTCATTAAAGTGGTTGATATTGGTGGGGTTTTTTTAAATGCTCTATACACGCTTGATTTTTCCCTAGTATAAAAGAATTTGTTTTTCCACTTGGAGAAGCTGAAGAGGATAAACTGTTCAATTTTTTTATTAAAGCTTACTCTCGCTTCAGTTTTTGTGGCTGGGCTTGTCTTTACTCTTGACCTTGTTGATGGAATATTTAACAGATCAGATGCAAGATCTTATGTTTCATTTGCAATACCTATGTACTTGCTTTATTTCTGTAAAGCCTTCAGTTCCACTTTCCTAGAAATTTTCTGCTTTCAGATTCTTAAGTAGAAAGATTTTTTTAATTTAAGGGTTTTTTTAATTTTTTCTCTTTACCATGCACAAATGGAGGGAAGAAATCCTTAAACAGGTTTTTACAAATAGGTGGGAAAAAGTTATCCCCTTCCTTGTGCTGTATCAGGAAGCTCAGCAGTGCAGTGTAAAAAAGGAAGGAAAACATGCTGAACAGCTGTTAAATTCTCCAGCTAAGTCTAGAAAATGAAGCAGAGCAGTTGTGATAAAAAGAAATAGTATTGATGTTAATTATATTCTTTTTATTGTGAAAATTGGTGAAAATTGGTGAAAATCTGAAGGGAAAAAAAATTCCCATTTTTGAAAGTTAGATTTTCTTTTCCCTGTGACAATTTTGGAAGGAAAAGTCATCATAATTATATATATATCAAATAAAGAATGAGATGAAGGTTAAACGTTTTTTGCATTTTTGGGGGGAAATTCTGGGAGACACGGGATAATTTGAACAGATCAAGATACTCTGAAGTGAATCACAGACGGTTTTTCCATGTAAAAGAATCATAGAAAATATATTTAGATTTTTGGTTATGGTCTTTAAAAATAGGGCTGGCTCCCTTTAACAGAGGAAAACCGTGGAGATGCTCTCTTGTTTATATTTAAATGAAGAATGCATTGAAAAAAAAAACCTTCTTACTATTATATAAGCTCTTTTGTAAATGAGCTTTGGATAAACATTTGAGAACAGAAGAAAACATGATGTGTCTGTAACACTAACAGTGGCTGGGTAAAAATGAATGAAGAAAGTAACCTTTAGCACTCATGTCCATAAAGAATACTTAAGCGAATCCCACCGAATCTTTCTTTTAATCATTAATTTTAAATGGACATAGATGTTTACAACAAACCACTTTGTTTCAGAACAGGAAGTCCAGGGTTTATCTCCAATAACTCTCGTTGGCTAGGAAAGGATGGATGTCTCTAACCTGACATGCATTCATTATTTTGTAAGGTACTGGGGTCTGACCCATGACCCTCCTCAGACCTGCTGCATTATTCATGTCCAACTTACTTTGTATAGTTTTACTATAGCATCCATTTCCCTTTTTCCAGGCATTTTGGTGGCTTGTGCATGTTTAATGTTAAATGGCATTTATGCCTCACATTAATGCCTAATTTTATCACAAGCCATGGTTTCTTTTTATGCTTTTGAGCCTCACAGCTAAAGTGTTGAAAAAAACCCAGTGATTTATGAATCTGCATAAAATATCGAACTATTGATCTGCCACCTTTTGTTGTTGTTGCTTTTTCAGGCATATTGTTTCCTGATTTTCTTACAGGCTATTCTCACCTTGTTTTGTTTTTTTTGGATAAGATTTCTGCTGTGGTTAAAACCTCACACACTGTTGCTACAGCAAAATCTGCCTGCCAAGAGTTTTTCCAACAATTTGCAACTGATTCGGCTGCCGAGAGAAAGACGGGTCTTGTCTGGGGCTTTTTTGGGGGGTTGTTTATTTCATCTATTTTTTTTATTTTTATTTTTATTTTAACTTAGAACAGGGTAGTTTAGATGGATTTTTGAGTGCTAATGAAATTGTGAGACTTATGGCGCTGGCTACAGCCAGCCGGAGTGTGGGCAGACGCTCTGTGAGCTTCCCCACTGTGCTGCTGTGCAAGCATCCCCGCTGTTATGTTTGCTATAGTTTTAATGTCTGTGAAAAATTCCTGATGCAACTAAATTATGTTCTGCCCTCTTGTTTGTATAAATAAACACCCAACTTAGCCAATTCATCTTGCTCTTGCCCATTTTAGAAGCTTGCTCTGTCACACAATGCTTAACTCCAGTCCTTGATAGCTTTGGTGTTATCAGGGAATGAAAACTTCCTTAAAAGAGACTACTCTGTTGGCTTGGTGTTTTTTCCTTTTTTTCAGACACATCAACCACCCAAAACTCTGCTTTCATTTGGTAAGTCTTCATATTCTGGAAGCCATGCTGGCTCAAATACACGTTTTTATATCTAAATATATAGACAACTTATTCATATCACTTTTAATGTCAGGATATTTTAATGTTACTGTATGCAACATGAAAGTACCAATTTTCATCACTCTCAGTACACTCTGGCAATCCTCTGCTGCAGATATATTGTAAAATATTTCCTTGTTTAAAAAAAAAATCTATAAGAAGTGTTCAAACTAACTAATATTTGCTATAAGGAAAATAAACAATTTGTGATCCGAATTGATTTACTTTTTATTCATGCCTCAGAATTAGATCTTGAAAAGAAAATGAGAATTGCATAAAACTCTCTATCTGGAATTGATAAATTCTTCCTATGCGATATAAAATGGAATTTTCAATGAATATTCATACAACTTTTGTGATCCATTAGCAAGACCCAAGACAATGAGTTCACAACTCAGTCCCATTTAACAAAAATATATGTGGAATTAATGGGAAAAAACAGCACTTAGAAAAGTTAAACTTTAATGTATCAAACTCCAGGTGCCAGAGTTTGAGGGAAATAACCAATAATAGTCATTTTTTACATATTTGATGGGACTGATTATGCAATGTGCAACTCTAAATGGCTTATAGCACATTGTAGCATGGTTCCATCCCATTGGCTACAGTAGGGTGCAGGCAGATGGATGACAGTGACAAGGAGAGAAGTGCTTTTGCTTAGCCGTGCGTTAAGATGCCATCCAGAAGCTCTGTGCACTGCAGACACTTCATTAGGATGCCAGGATAATGGTAAACTACCACTCAGAGTGACACCCCATTTCCTGCTTACTGAGCTCTCCAACCTCGGCAGATGTCAACAATCTCACAGTGCTACAGAGCAGACCTAACTTTCCAGGCACTTTGACTCCAATTTTTTTCCCTTAACAGTGCCATACATTACATGCAATATGTAACAGCAAGTACCAAACAGAAAACAAAATTTGCTGCCCTAATTATAACAAAGAAGCATCTGACTTAGGTACTGCATGCCCAGCGTACATACAACCAGTTAGGCAGCAGCAAAGTGGAACGATCCTTGTCAATTGGTTTTGGGGGTTAATTAGACCTAGGACTTTGATAGCTGATGGATAGTCTGATCCCAACTGAAATGGCTGTGCTGCACTGCTAACTTTTACCAAGCACAGGAAAAATATGCCAAGCTCTTTTCCTGGTATTTCGTACACTGCAAGAGCCTTGTGCGGGGTTTTCTGCGCAGAAAGAGCAGACTTGAGCATCTGGACGGTGTGATATTTTCTCTGCAAATGCACAACTCAAGGCCGTAATGCACCTCCCCAACAGCAGTTAAAGCCAGCAGAGATGCTGCGCTACCAGGCTTGACCTTCGCTCCCTTCCAAACACAAATAGTTGCTCACACTTTCAAAAAATGTCTTCAAAGACAGAAACAGCATCAATCAGGTCACTATTTCTAATTTAACCTAATTTCTTGAACCTATTATGGTGTGATTATGTTTTTAAAATCAGGAATCCTCTTTATTCCGTATAATAAGTATTTTCCTACCTCTTTTTTTTTTTTCTTTTAGTCAGAGAAGTGACTTAGTTGTGTTGTGTCCTACCACAGCACTGGTCTATCACTACTTGTTTTTGTTCTGTGAAGTGGTGGAACAACACTGCCAGCTTCTGATATACCTGCTCCCCTCTCCTTCACAGCCTTCCCTTGCCCCCACTGAAGATGGGCTTCCAGTGGCATCCCTCTGGTCCTCACCCATGATTTCCAGACTGCTGTGTTGTTGAGAACTTGCGGATGGACAGTGATTTGGGACAGAGAAAACCTGCAGCAGGGTGGAAGGATGCACAGGGATGAGGTAGCCAAGCATTTCTCAGCTTTCACCTTACATGAAAATTAGGACATTGAATAGGAACCATCCCAGAACAATCACAAAGTCGGGGCTGTATCACATTTATTCAGCTGTTGTCTGTTTTTCCCAGGCAAAATTCCCACCAAAAGTGTCAAACGCACTCTGACTTTGCTCTCTGTGAACTGCAGAGCCCTTGGCATTGCTGTGGAGAGGAGGGATCGGGCCCCTTGTCCGTATGCCAGGAGAGATCTTGGGAAGAGTGAAAACTGGAAATACGTTTTAGGTGGTTAAACTGCAAATTTATACACTTAAAAAGAGACTTTTAAAATATGCTGGAAGTAATTTTTTGCATATTCATTCTGATATTTTTGTTCTGCTCTGCCTAACCTTTAGTATATTAACCTCCAGCAAAAGAAGGAAACAAGGAAGTTCATTTCTCAGATGACCCATATGAAGGGGTTAAAAGGATTCAATATTTTCAGTAATCAAAGAAAACCATACATTTTACTTTTCCTTTTTTCCGCCTTATTTTCTTCTAACATTAAAAAAAAAAAAAAAAAAAAGTAAACAGCATCTCCCCAAGGGAGATTTAGATTTGAAGACTGTTCATTATATCATTTGAATAAGACTAGACCTGGCCTTTTGACTTTGAACCACTACCAAATTTCAGGCTGTGAGGAAAT
>JAWWEU010000163.1:3635640-3705642 GCA_035583155.1 Acropternis orthonyx
ATCTTATCATTTTTGCTCATCAAATCCCCATTTGCTGAATGCAAATTTCTCTGGTCTAAGTGCTCTTGCACCTCAATTTAAATGAATAATAGGATAGACTCTATTAAAATCGGTTTAAGGTTGCCATGGGTGACATATCAGTAGGGTTAAAATGAGAAAAAAGGTCACAGAGGCAGTCCTTACAACCTGTTTTTTTTTATTATTATTATAATGAAGCATATGTAAGTATCTATGTAGGTTTAAATGACAACATATTGATATTGTAGACAATACTTAGTTTGGGAGTCTTTTTCTGTTTTTTTAAAATATTTTTTTTCTAGATAGCGTAGTCCACACCAAATAAATGTGAAATTATAGTGTCATCAATAACTCTGGGAATAGATTCAGTTGCACTGAAAATTAGAGAGTAAAGCCTCAGTGCAATAACACTGTAGACTGACAGATTGTGGATTTGTAGAAATAACAGAGAACTCAGAAGAAGCCTCTACTTTTGCTGTGGCAAATCCTTCATTTCAAGGAAGCAGCAAGGTACTGTAATCATATTAACAAAGCAGCCAGAAACTATACCCAAACACCTCATTTAAGAAGAATTTGGAGTCTCCAGCTAACCTGATTTATGGGATTATGCATGCAGTTATTTGATAAGTATTGAAAATACTACCACTTCACACTGAAGCCTTCCTTGATCTATCTTTTTGTGTCTGTGTCATAGTTTTATCCTGTTTAAAGCTTAAAAAATACCGCTTCTGACCATTCTAAAGACTTAGAGAATAAAGTAAAATCACAACTTTCCTGAATTTTTTTGATCCTTTAAAAGTCGAATTTATTTATTTTAGTAGTCTCCTTATTATTCATTACTTTTTAAATTTTTTTTCTAATATTATGTGTAATTTTCACTTGGCTTTCACAGACTCAGATTTTTGATATGAGGAAGCATTATATTTCCTTTTTTTTTTTTTTTTTTTTTTTTTAACCTGCAATAAGAAGAAAAAACCCCTTATATGCTAAGGTTACAGTGTTAGTTTAATTTTCATAGGAGCAGCGGAATATTTTGAAGTGAGTAACATTTACCAAGTCATTAGTTTTATGCAAACTAGGGAGGAAGATGAAAGAAAAAAAATTATCAATTATTTATAGATTGTTAAAATGTATCGTCGTGCAGTGCTACCGTATAGAAATGACAATTAGCCAAACTTACCTTCTATAATTAATAATGCATATATTATGCTCTCTGGGCAACTAATCACCAGTTCTACAAATTTGTTTGACACTGATGAAGATACCTAGCACATGCACGGGTTAAAATAAGGAAGGCAGAACAATGTTCTCCCATTAAGGAATGGCCAGCTGGAACAGGCTTTCAGCTATTTCAGCGCTCCTTAAACTCACTCCGTGCTTCCAGTTGACAAAATGGTGGTGGTCCTACCCAAGCGCTTTGACAACCTGATTGGCACATGTGAAATTAAAATCCAAAGGCTCCTAACGGGAAAGGTCTCCCAAACTGGCGGTTTGACTGATACACTGAAAGCAACCCACCGGATTTATCACCCTCTGCCTCGGCTCGAAACTTCGGAAGACGGCAACAGCAGTGCTCCTTATGTCCAAGCTACTGGCCAGGCAGGCGCGGATCAGCAGGCCACGCTGCGCAACCTGTTTCCCTGGCGGTACAGATTTGGAACCGGCAGATATAGCTCGCGAGGGGCAGCCGCTCCATTCGCACCTATCAAAACAACAGGCAGGGCTGCCACGCGTGCGGCGAGAGGAGCGGGGTGGGCGGGAGGCAGCCCCTCTGCGGGTGTGAAGGGATGAAGGGAATGCCGCGCCGCATCCTGGTGGGATGGGGCCATGGTGGGCCACCGCTCACGGCCAGGTGGCTTCGTGGCACCGACCAACCTGTTTTCCTCCTCTGTGCCTTAAGGAGGAACTCTTAGTATCATATTTCCCTTGAAACTGGTTTTGTGTTTTTTTTTTTTTTTTTTTTTTTTAAATGCCTTTGAAAGGTGCTTTTATTTTCCTTGGTGTTTTTTTTTTTCCTTTTAGTTTTATTTTTCTCCTTTGGGAATTTGCTCTCATGGTACAGCTACTAGTGCCAGGTCTCTCACTAAAATGTCAGTCATTGCAGTCCCCTTTTTGTGGGCTCCTAAGGGCATCCTTATGGCAGTTGTGATGGGATTCAGCCACTTAGATGCTGGCAGCTAACCATGTCAGAGAGTTACCCTGTTGTATCCACGTTATTCTCCAACCATGCCAAGAAGTGAGGAGCTTCTGGGACACTTCATGCAGTGTCTCAGGTGCTCTAAGGCATATTAAACAGCCCTAGATGCATCACAGTAAATAGATTTACCTGATGCAGCTGATTATTTATTTATGTAGAGGTTGCATCTGCAAGCTTGTAACCCAGTTCACTCCCTTTTGCTCTCAGAGGTGGGTCATGCTTCATCCTTGACATTGTCTTCCACTACCAGTGGGTTGTGTAAAGGGCATGAAGAATCTGGATGTTCATAGGGAAAGTTCTCCCAGCACATCTTGACAATAATCTCTTGTTATGGAAATATTTGGATCTTCCAATGTATAGGGTTCAGCTGCTCCCATGACTAGTGGCTCCTTGGATATGAATCCTCTCCATGATTAAAAGACCAGGTAAACCATCATTTTGTGTTCACTATGTTCCAGTAATTTTACTGCACAATTTTCAAGGGAAGATTCCCTTTGCAAAACCAAATGGTTCCCACCTTGGGTTAAACCCCAGTAAGGATTTGTTAAAAGCTTTGGTCAGTCTCTACCTGTTAACACACAGAATACTAAAGAGCCCTCCACACTCACAGGGGGCAGTATGGAATTATTATTATTTTTTTATTTGTGATAAGCCTACTATCTGTAATAATTTATGGACATTCTTGAATTTATAAATATCAAAGCTTTGCCAAATATTTTAACTACCCCTCCATGGCAAATTGTCTTTAAATACTGGCAGTTTTTTCTTTTTAACATTTACTTGTGGACCAGAAACACTTGCAGTCTATTGCCCCTGGCCTTCTGTGAGAATGTTAGTTAGCAATACTCATAAAAACTCAATTCATCAATGTGAACATAATTTGCTATGAACAGAAAGCTCACAAAAGGGTGAATTTGTCAGATAGACAGGTGGCCTGAGATCTCTCCCTGATACTGAACGATATGAATAATAGATTCTGGTAAATGTATGCCAAGACTTGAGCTGTAAACACAGCTGCCTCCATTCCCTTCCAGAATAACAGCTTCGAGAACGAAAGCACAGGAACCACAGTTCCACCTGAGGACTAAGCCTGTGCATGTACACACACACACACAAACACACACACATGCTCAAACACACACACACAAGTGCAATGTACTTGCAGGCTCACAAAGAAAACAATCCCAGAAAAAGGACATAGCCCTTTCCAGCTCCTTTCGCAGACCCTTGCTCTGAGCGGATTTTAACATGTGTGGAGAGCAGAAGGAGGGAATAATAGAAAACATTTAAAATATATTTTAAAATATCTGCAGTCACAGAAATAAATTTTTTTGTGATCCAAAGGAAAAAAACCCCCAATCTCTCAGCTGGCTTTTGTAGGTAAAAGATCCAGAAGTAAGATGGGGGAAAAAGCATCATAATGTCATAGCTGAACATGTATAAAATAAAATTATATAGCTTTTTTGCTTTGATACTACTTCCAAAAAATAGTTAATTGCAATGATCCTTGCTAGACCTGCAAAATGTTGGGGAATTTTTTTTTTTTTTTTTTGCAGGTTATTGGCATTTATTTCTACTGCATTCAGATTTAGCTGGGTTTTTCAGGCTTAAATCATTAATTACTGTCCATGGACTAGGGTAGAAACATATTATATCTGCAAAAATGACCTTTCGGCTTTTCTATTGAACAGCTTTCTGCTGGATGGTTGCCCAACATAACTTCAGAGCACGCTGAAGGCTGTTCCAGGCAATCCCAACTACCAGCGGTACAAAGGGGTCGCTGTAATGTTTGGAGACCAGTGGGAAGGACCTAATCCCAGGTCAGGCCTCTCTGGCAGCATCATATAGGTGGGAGGAAAAGAATTATGGGACAATGACTTTATGTTGCTGGAAAAAAACAAAGTCTCAAAAATGGGCTCGTTTGGGGAGAGCCACGTCCATTTTGAGAGCATCTGAAGCAGTTGACTTTAAAGGGCAGAAGTGGAATGTATGGCAGGAGAGCATGACTGGCTGAAGTGCTTGTTTTGGATTATCAAACTCTCTTATTTTTGCAGTTCTAGCTGAGGGCTCTCTGCTCTAGTCTTTGCGTGGTCAGGGTTTAATATACTTTCCCCTTATAGGTATAAAACAAAGGACTTTTCCCACACTAGCATTCCTTATTTTAGGGATCAGGCAGGCTCTTTATTTGATCCTTCCCTGGCAGTGATATAGCCCAGGAAATGAACTGGGAATTGTATCATCTGAAGTTCATACATGTTTGTTAATATTTGTTATTTAGGGAGAATGCTTCTCTGTAATGAGTTGGCTAAGGTGAGAGACATGTAGCACTGCACGCAGAACCAACACGTCCTAAAGCTCCCAAAATGTGACCGCATATGAGATATTAAAGGCAAAATGGAAGTTCTGAACAAATGAAATCACTGTCAGAATAATAAAAGAGAAATGAGCTATGATCTAATCTGTTTTCTAGCAGTGTCACAGAGGAGCTATAATAAAAGCTATTTGCAAAGTTCAGAATCATTTCCCGTGCAAAGCCATTCACACACTATACGACTCTGGACAAATGGAGGGGGTCTTGGCTTTGCCAAAAAAAATGGTGTGTAGATAGTTTACTATTAGTTTTAACTTTGTGCACCTAAATTTCCTGGTTGACTGTGATTTAAGCCCCTCTTTCTTCGAGAAGGCACATGAACTTGTGCACCTGGCTTTCTCCCTCTATTTTTGGTGTCTCATCTTCACATCTTTCCAATTACAGACTGCAAGTGTAAAGGACAAACAGAAAAAGGAAAAAGTCACATCACTGGATGCTTATCTAACCTGGTTTTGCCCCACGAATACTTTAAATGAGAGCAGAGCAAAAGATGTATGGTGTCCTCATTGGAAATGCTCACTCTGCTCTTCTCCTTGGAGTGATGCGTGAAATGAAATCCCACTGACTGCGTGCCTCTATTTCTCTGGCATCCTCTGTGCAAGCAGTGTGTGTGAGAGAAACATACAAAAGGACATAAGGAAGGATGAAGTGAGTATATAAATGCCTGTTTCCTCCCTGATCTTCACAATGAATATATGACAAGTGATGAAATAATGATGGAGCAGTACCTAGAGTCATACATAAAGGTAATGAAGTCCCTGCTCTGTGTGCTTCTCTCTTTAAAGCACACAAAAACAAATTAAGGATGTTCAAAGCAGTGATAGTTTAACTTTTTAAAATTTTAAAGGGGTGTAGTTTGGACAGCTGCAAATAGGACTGAACCAAAAGGAAGAGAATCGTGAGCAAAGCTGAGCTGACCTTGGTCTAGGCTGCAGGAAAAAGGTATGAAAGGGTGGAAAAGAAATATCCTCCACTGGTTTCTGCAGAAGTGGAAGAAAAACAACTAAGCTCTGTATAGATCTTTCTCATTTCAGTTCAGTACCTTTTATTATAAGTAGATGAAGGCACAGCAAAAGAAAGAGAAAACACTATTTCTGTGATGTGGCAGCCACCATTTCAAATTTGGGGACACCTGCAGCAGAGATTTAAGAGCATCATGGACCCCATTTTTATCCATGAAGGTTCCCTGTCGATCAAAAGGACTGGTGACACAGAGCTGTCCTGCTCAGGTGAAAAGAAATTAACTATTTAACATAAGTGGGAAGAGGCATGATGAAAGCAAGCTGTGGGACCTCCCTGGCTCCCTGGAACCTGGTAGTGTGGCTGGGAGGGTCCCCTCAGAGCATTTTGGTGTGTGCTTATAAGTTATCTCCTGTCCAGGATGGTGTCTGTTGAAAATGAATCTTGATATACTCATTCAGCATGAAGACCTGGTGATGAGCATTAATAAATCATTTCCTGAACTTCATGGAGCTGGGCACTGTCCTCCGTGAGAGGGATTTTTTCAGACCTGCCTGTGTTACCTAGCAAAGAGATCTGCAAAAATCCACCAAGGATTCGTGTGCACAACCATCATGCAAGTCTCAAAATGCAAAAGTGAGCAAATCACTTAGTTTCACCCAAATCTCTTGGATGTCTTCACACAAGTCTCTTTCTAATCCTCCCAGATCCCTTTGCACCCACCTTTCTTGTCTCCCTTTCTTCTGTGCTTTTCAATCTTTATCTTTCCCTCAAATATGTCTCATGCTCCAAAGGGAAACAAAAATTTAAAAAAATCACAGAGTGAAGGCCTTATTCAGTGACAAAAAATATATTATCTGGCATATGGGTAAGGTGAAGAGTCTTATTTTTATCATGTTTTACTGGACATGGGATTTACTATGCAAAGTGATAAAATAATTCTCCTGCTGCCTGCAAAAGCACCACCATGCAGTCAGTGTGAGTCACCAGCAAAAGCCACAGAAGTCAAATAAACATATGATGCATTGCTTCTATGTGGGAGAGCCTAATGTGTGGAGAAGACAAATATTGAGGTCGCTGTCTGGTGGAAGACAGTCTTGCTGTATCAATAGAGATGACTGAGTAGCTGGCTATGGTGAACTGAAAAGTGGAGTTCACCCAGTCATTACACTTCACAGGGTAATTTTGGTAATTTCTGATGTATTGAAGATGAAAAATAAAAGGACATCTTAAACATAGTAAGTGTAATCCAACCCTGCCACCCACAATATTATAATGCTGGTATTATTTGGCTATAGATTAAAAAAAATAATGTAATATATGGGGTTTTTTTAGATATATATAAAATCATATTTCTAAGTTACTCATGATACAGCCTAAGATCAGGCTGCTGGAGAAAATATGAGACTATCTATACAACTAAACAGGTCTATTCTGAAAAAGAAAGTTCATTGGTGTTATTTAACTTTGATATTATTGAAATAGAAATTGTCATCAGACATTAGGAAGAAACCCTTGACTGTGAGGTCCTGGCACAGAATGCCCAGAGAAGCTGTGGCTGCCCTATCCCTGGAAGTGTCCAAGGCCAGGTTGGACGGGGCTTGAAGCAACCTGGGATAGTGGAAGGTGTCCCTGCCCATGGCAGGGGACTGTAATTAGGTGGTCTTTAAGGTCCCTTTCAACTCAAACCATTCTATGATTCTATGAAATCTACTTCTACCTGTACTTCCATAACTCCAGTCCCAACAGTACTCAAATACAAATTATTATTTGTATTTTTGTTGATAAATTGTCATAGCAATGTCTCATCTTGCTTTCTGATATAGCATCTCATATCCACCTTCACACTGCTACATTGTTCCCTAATTACGTCTAATTATTGCACCACCAGCAGCAATAACAAAGAAGGATTAAGTCAGGTAAGCGTGCCATGTTATTTCTGCATGTGGTACAGCCAACCCTGCTGTTTCCATCATAAATACATCACCACTGCAATAAATATATTTACAAAGGAAAGAGTGGTATGTAATGAATAGTATTTAATAAGCAAGTAGACATATTATTACTTATGATAAGGAGCACACATAGCTCACAGTGCACAAACTGATCAAGAAGTAGGTTGTATACATAGATTTTCTGTATTTTTTTTCCCCCATTCTCAGAAGTCACAGTAAAGCTACATGGCTCTAAGAGTTAGAAATGACCTTAAAGCCACAGGAGGACCTCCACATGTAAAGGAGCCTTTTGGTGACCTAAAGCTGCCACATTGATTCTTCTGAATTTATGACTTGGAGTCAGCTCAGCTAGACCTCAGCTTTTTGTCCATAAACTCACAAGATGGACGTGCCACAAAACCCTAGGTCTAATTTGCACAAACATCCATTAGAGTGTTAATAAAAGCCATTAGGGGAAAAAAAAAAAAAAAAGAAAGAAAGTGACTATACAGGATTTTTTTAATTGGGAACAGGAAATTCCAGGAAATTAAAAATTGCACAGTATATTGTCTATGGCAAAACAATGCAAAAAAATCAAAATCTGGTATGGTGAATTAATTAAAGAGTAAAAAAAGGCCAACATCCCTCCCAAGGATATATAACCAACCTCCTGGAAAACACACACTGATTGCATCTGGAGCAGAGGCAGGCGGTTGCACCAGGGGAGTGCAGGGCAGCCGCTCACACCGGACAGGCTCCACCACCTCCTAACACGCAATGTCGCTCTCAGCACAACTTCTGAGCTTCTGGACAAAGCATCCCTACACTATTTCTTCTAGGGAGCACCTCCTTTACCTCCCAGTGTAGGAAAACCTGTTACAAGCACACAGCTGGGGTGAGGGAGTCTGAGGTCACAAACAAGAAAAGAGCTGCCTCTCCCAGGTCACAGTCCCTAAAATTACTCCTATGATATCTGGAGGTTTGAGATGACCTTGCCCTTATCTGAATGGTTTTTAAGGTTTTTTTAAATGGAAAATTTACAAGTGTTATGTATACACGTACACAGGCACACATATGTATTATAATAGCTGACGAGAATCAAAGAGTACAAAGGGAAACTTCTTTCTCCATTAAATACACAATTTAATCTGACAAGAACAAAGTAATACAAAAGGAAACATATTTATTCACTAAATATGCAATTTAATTCCTCAAAGGAATATAAAAAAAATAATATTCCTCCTTCCCCCACCAAGACCCAGTGGTTTGGCATTTTGGAAGAAAAATTCCCAAGTACCCCAAGCTGCTTTCTATGTTTAGTGGAGAAGCCTGAGCGCACCACTAAGTCTCTAACTCCACTTGAACTATTGCACTAAACATAGAGATGGCCCTTTCTTCTCTAAAACATTCTGGGCTACAAGCTGGATGTGTCAGCAATATAGCAGATGGGGAAAATGTATACAAGTATATTAATTTTGTGGCCCAGATTTATGCAGAACACATATTTGCACAGATTTTGTATAGGATTAAAAACTTGTTTTAACCCTTGCTAGATAGATGTGAAGCTTGGAAAGAGCAAAAGGGTTTGTAGAGTGGGGGAATGGGATGGAAATGGCTGCTGCTGTCACTGCCTGTTTTGGAACCTCATTTACACAAATTAATCTTTGTGCCTCAGTTTACTTGTGAAATATTTATATTAATGCTAGCAATCTCACAATGACTTTCCAAAGCTTAATTAGCTCATAATTAATTAGGTTCTTAAAGCTTCCTGGATGAAAGCAGAGCTGGATGAATCAAGCGAGAAAAAGAAACAATACTGTGATTTTTCTTTTTTTTCTTTTGCAGGTAGATATGCTGTTGAGTCAGTGAGTTCACAAACATACAGGTGAGCATTTTTATTCATGTGAAATCTCCCAAAATAAAAAAGGCTGTGCATGGCAGAGTGGAAAAATATTTCTGGGAACATTTATACCAGATGTGTGCTCACGACCATACTGAATAAACCCTTTTCATTGTCTGCACAATGGTTTGTCAACGAGTTTTAACTGTTCATGAATTATTTGCCAAAGGAAAAAAATAAATTCCCTTATGGCTTTATAGGCTGGTCTATACACACTTTTCAAACTGCTTTAACTATAGTTTAGAAGTGAATGCAGCCATGTTGTTGTTAAATTTGGAGATGGACCTGTGTTTAGGATGGGGTGACTCAATTTTTACTGGTCTATGGAGAAACACGGCGGGTCACAAATATTTATTTCCTGAGGTTTACTGGGTAAATTTAGAGATGATGTCTGTGCTGAGTGGCTCTGCAGTGGGGTTCTCAGGAGGGCCTGGGGTAGGGGTAAACCTCTGAAGGATTTTGTTTTACTTTGTTTGAACAGGCCAAACTTTTTAAAAAGGGAAAGCACCTGGGTTGACTACAGGTGGGAGTTATAGCACTTACTTTTTGTGTTCCCAGCACCTGTGATGGTACACCCAATCCTTGGTTAGGTGCTCAGAGACCCTGGGCAATGCACTCAGAGAGATTCAGCGTGAGCACATCCAGCAGCCTGAACTGAGCCAAGGCTGCAAATACACACAGAGCCACAAACAGCAGAGGAACCTCTGAGAAAATGCTCTCTTAGAGTCTGCTGGAGATGTAAATGCCTCATTCTGGGCTTCTTTCCCAACCTCAGACTGAGGTGGTCTTGCCCTTTTGCATGACACACCACCTCAACCCACCCATTGCTTTTCCAGAATTCACTCACTGAGGTGTTAATGCATAAACTACTCAGTAAAGAGACTTTGAGTTGTAAGTATCACTTTAATGCTATTATAAAATAACTACATCTAGCACTGAGCATTGTATGTAAATACTAAGTACTACAAAGCTTCCTGAAGTGACCTCAGGCACCTTCTGTGTTAAAATTGAGGCAACTTTCAGATTAGCACCTGGTTTATGTTTATTTCTTCAGTGAAAGGTGTCCCTGCCCATGGCAGAGGGCTTAAAACAAGAAGCTCTTTAAGCTCCTTTCCAACCCAAACCATTCTGTGATTCTATGATTTCTGAATTTTACCCAGATAAACTTTATATTCAGTCATGTTGTGTACAGGTAACACAGACACAAATAATTTTGTGAGACTGATCCTATCTGTTTATTTTGTGTGAAAATTTATCTTCATGTCATTATATAAATTCCCACTCTATGTACCTTTTTGTCCAAATCAACACAGGAAGAGAAGGATAAAGACTGTAAATTTTCTTTTACATTTGACTCATCCCCAGAACATCGTGGGACTTAATGACTGATACACAGTGGAACTGACAGACAGGAAAATGCTGTTAACCCTCAGGTCCAGAAGATAAGCTAAAACATTTTCAAAGAATTCATCGTGCCTGGCATCACAAAAGTGGCTCAGTTCATTAGGTGAATAATTGCCAGTGAATTTTTAATGCAACTTCTCTGTAAGTAGTGCAGAAAAGGAGACCAGTCTAAGCCATACGTTAAAATATTTCTGTAGTAAATCTGACAGGCTTAAGCAAAAAAAAGAAAAAATTGTATTGACTGAAAAGCTGCATTTCTGTAGTACCTTATTCAATAACTCAGGAGAACATACAGTGTGCTATCTGCAGGATAGCTTTTTTTCCCCCCCCCCTCCAGATGTCTCTTTTTCCTTCCAGAAGTTGCAGAGCATTGGACAAGCAGTAACAGATGATGAACACATGCATAACTACAAATGGGCAAGCTGATTGTTTTCAGAATTGGTATAAACATTTGCTCTTGGATTGAGATTTAGCCCATAGCAAATCTTTACATTCTCGTTATAAACCTCTGACAAAAAGAGCTTCTAATGAAAATGCTGACAGTGTGAAAACGTGGTTATGGTCAGGAAAACAAATGGATAAAAAGTGGCATTTTGTAGTTCCATATGTATACTTCATCAGGGAAGTCTTTGCTAAGTTTACATTTCAAAGCTAAAGCTTGATGATAACTGCTTCTCTTACCCTTTCTATTTAGGGCCCCAAACCTACTACTATTACTGCTGTCTCCTGCACTAAAATTGGAAAAATAAAACTACCAGAGGCTGGGATATGAACTTCTCTGAGAGCTCAGTGAGAGAGCCAACAGCTGGATTTTTAGCATCTCTTTTATTTTTGATTATATAGATAACAGTAGAACCCAACAGTCCCAATCAAGACATGGACTCACTGCGGCAGGGTGTTACAGACTGGAAAAAAGGGGAAAGAAACAGACATGAAGAAAACTGCATTGTGTGTGTCTGCATGGGGGTTATGGCAGGAGGCAGAGGAGCAGGAGGAGGAGGAAGGACTCAGCAGGACAGGAGAAGTGAGCCAGGCACTCTGGGAAGACTTTTCCAAAGGCCGCTGATATTTACTGGGAGGTATATAAAGAGGTCCCTGCCCCTCTCCTGCCTGAAAGTGGGGTGTCTGAATGGCTATGGATTTTCTTCCAAACTTAGACTTGATGTTCTTTTCGGGAAGTGTGATGGAAGTGCCAACAAGGGAAATGAGGAGGATTACAGAGCTGGGAAGTATTTCAGCCGTGCATTATGGAAAAAAAAAAAAAAAAAAAAAAAAACCAAAAAAAAAAAAAACCAAAAAAAAACAAAAGGAAAAGTGACTTAGGTCATCTAAGACATGTATGGGGCTGGTGGTTATACTACAGGACAGGTGGCAACCTGTTTTCATGGCTAAAACAGCCCCAGACACACTGTGCCCACAGCCTTGCTGGTCGTTCCATGGTCCACGGGGCAGAAAGTGAGGAGAGGCAGATGCATATAAATTCTATTCTTATTCATTAAAGCACAAGCAAAGTGTAGACCAGGAGGTGATAATAGCACAGAAATGTGGGTTTACAAGCACAGAACATCTGAATGTTTTTTTGGACAACCCACTGAATTAGGTGCTGTTTCACAGAGCACTCCTGTCTTTCTTCAACAGCACCAGGGCTTACTAGGTTTGCTTTAAACTAGCAACTACAGAATAAAAGAAAAAATAAGGAAACATGAGATAGAAAAAAACCCCAACAATAAAATCACTAAACCAAGTACTTAAGAACCAGGTATGTCAAATATCCAGGAGGAAATGGGGACACAACGACGGTGCAATAGGGTGTGCAGAGCAGCAAAATCTGCCATGATGTTTGCAGTGGCATCCTTGATTGTGGTGGGGAGGGAAGCAGCATCACCTCTCCTGGATTGATGGGTCCTGTCCAGTTCTGCAGCTCATTTGTATGAGAAAGACATTGAAAATGGTCAGGGCACTCAGACAAGCCCAAACCCTAAAACTAAGTGAAAAAACCCAATGTTGAATACTGTGATAGAAGAGACAATATATGTGGTGAGACACAAAGGAGCTCAGTTAAATCATGACTGAGGATGCCAGAGGAATGGCAAGGAGCTACCAACACCTGAAGGGAGCAAGCACGAAGGATAAGACTGTCTCCTCTGGAGCCAGGCAGAGTTCTAGTAGTGCCTGCAGGGTAACACAAATTCTACTGTGAGGAGACAATTTTCAGCACAAGGAAGAGGTTATTGGAAATGATGTTTTCACAGAATCCTAGAATGGCTTGCGTTGGAAAACACCCTAAAAATCACCTAATTCCAACCCCCTGCCATGGGTAGGGGCATAAAATAATTTTGCATAAAGCAACTTAAAATATAGCCGGCTTTCAGGAAGAACTGACAGCAGGATTGCCTGTGGAACTACAAAATCCTCTCACTGCCACAGACAGTAAACAAACATGCTGCTCAGAAAGACTTTGCTGGCTTGTGGGATAATGAACATGGAATTATATCATTGCAACAATATACACCCGCTGAATTTGACTCCACTTGAAGAGATGAGAGCTCTTAAGTTGCTACGTTGAAAACAATTTAATTGAACCTTGCTAATTAGAATATAACAAGTAGTTAAAAATTATGCAATGCTTTAAAAATATTTTAATTAATTTGAAATTCTGATGGCAAATTAGTAAATGCACGTCAGTGACTTCTCGTGCTCTACTCAATGCATCATAGAAAAAAAAAAGATATATTTTGTCAATAGGGACACTGAGAAAACATACACAAGTAGAAAATAATAATGTAGAGTAAGGAATAATTAATTAATTCAAGCTTCACGATAAGATCACTGTGTCCTGCTGACCCTACATGTTAATCAGTTGATTGATTAATTGCTACAATCATAATAATTATAGGGTATAAATCTAAATACATTTAATGATAGTTTACACTTAGATTCAAAATGTCTTTTATGTCTGCTTATCTTCATCATTTCTTGAAGCCTAGTCATATTTTTTGTTTGCCATAAATAAAACTGAAGCATTTTTAGATGTTATCTTTGTGATGAGGTAGGTTTAGACTTCATTCATCTGATCAGCAATATTTTTTTGTGTGGCCTCCACCTCCTGTCTAATGAAAAATATGTTCCTAGATGAGAAACAATTGATTAAGTGCAGTAACCAATACAACTTAATCAAAAGCTCATCCTTAATTGAAAGACAAGGGGACATACCAATGAGCCTATTCTGTAATTATACACTGTCTTTAACCAGAAGAGTTTCACATATTGAATGATTCTTCTGCTGCATAAACTCAGTCAGGTGAAATAGTGAAGCAAATCAGCAGCACAGAGAAATATTAAAAAAATTAATCAAAAAAAATCAAGAATTCTGCAGATTTCTGATTTATTGATGATAGAGATCTTGATATCTACATCGCCTTTGAATTTGTGCTTTTTCATTAAACTTAGTCATGCTTTATGACTGCACTAAAGGAACAGTATGGTCCTTGTACCTCAACTGGCACAGCTGAAATCCAGTTTTTTACTAAAAAGTATATCTGAAAAAGGAAAAAGGGCTACTCAGTTAAACCTGATTGCAGAATTAAAGACTAGTCCTTTAGCTACTGAGGCCTCGCTCGGTCAGTAATGAGGTGTTTCAGTAGGAGTGACAGATAGAAGTTGTAGTAGTTTGTACTCTGCATGTTCCATGAATGGCACCTCCTGTTTCTACCATTGCCAACCTGACTAAGAAGTTTTACATGTTTGGTCATGACTTTTACTTAGATTATAACCCCTCTGTGTTTCTCTTGAAGTGAAAAGTGGTCTGGAGTGAGAATTTTATTTCCTTCCATTCGATCTGAGAAAACACAGCAAAACACCCTGGTGAATTAAGAATTAAATTTCTTTCTCTTTTTAACATTAACAAAAAAAAAAACCAACTAAAATTTCTTTGCATTTTTCCCATTGCAAAATGTCAGGAAATCTTAAATATGTTCATGATATAAATTTTTAAAAGGAAAAGTGAGTTTCTGTTAAAATATGGACCTCAACACCAGACTTCCTGACCATTTTCAACTATGCAGTTCTAGAAATTTTGGATTCTTTCCTTTTATAGAGTTACTATCCATATAGTGCTTTGCAACTCTCATTTTGCAGTGATATTTGTTAAATAAATAATGCTAGGTTAGGAATGATAGAATAAATATTTTAAGGAGCCACTAAAGCATTAAAAAAACCCCAAAAACCTAAGCAGGCAAATTCCAAGAGAATGAACTTCTACAGTCTTCAAAGGGTTACCTGACCTTCCACTTTTGCAGCTTGCTTGTCTCAAAGTTACAGCAAAGGAGGAGATAACAGTGAAACTGCACTATAAAAATAAATTACTATCATGAATATTAAGCAACAAGGATATAATAAACATGACTGCTTACATGATTCTGATTTATTGATACTGATTTGCTAGTAAATTATCACACAAAGTACTCATTTTAGTTGTTCAGGAACATGTGCAAAATAAAGCTTGGTGGACACTTCCCAAAGACCTTGACATCTGTCACTGAATTCCTACTGGGGAATCTTGCCTTTTTTTCTGGTATGGGACACAGTGGTCTATTTACTTCTCCTTTCCACAGATTTATTTATTTTTAATTTGTGTCTGCCTGGCTTCCTTAAACTCTTTTTCTTTTTTAGCCATGCACAGTTTTTAGAAACTACTATCATGGAGGTTCAGCTCTGACACAGTGGAACAAATCCAGCTGCAAAATGTCCTAAAGGCTGTTCATGCTTGTTCTGTTAAATAGGGCTCACTTTGAGTCAAGAGGTTTCATTACTATATTTATGAACCTCTTGGCACCAGGAGTTGGGATTTCCCAGTGCTAAGCATTAATGCATTTTGCATCACTCTTTAGCATCAGGAACTCTAGATCACTGGTGCTGAGGGGTTAAAGACAGTAAAAAAATCCCAGATCTGCATTTCCAGATAGAAATCTTCAGTGCATGTGTGCATGCTCAATATGTGTATGTGTGTGTGTGTGTGTGTGTGGATAGTCTGATCAACCATTAGATAGCACAGGTAGAAAGAAATCTGCCACAGCCACCAACCACCAGGATCTGCAGGTTTTAAAGGATCTCAACATTAACATGCCTATATTCTGCATCAGATATTTGTTATCCAAATGGATGGAAAGTATCCTATCTGAAAATAGGATTATTCTTCTTTAAATTTAAAGCCTGCTTTGTGCTTATGTGGCTTATATCACTTCATGACATGGTGTGTTATGTCAAACCTTAAGATTATTTTTGGAGATTTCCGAGACAGAATCTACTTCATTTTGCCTGTCATCAGCCTAAAGCATGTGCCAAAAGACCCCCTTTTTTTTTTTTTTTTTATTGAGGCAGTGATTCACAAATACCATCTGAACTAAAGGACAGCTACTGCTTCAAAGCAAAAACACAGATCTTGGATCAAACTCTATGAACATCTAAAGTGGTTACTCTCATCACGGTTTAATATTTTTCTCTCTGGAGGATTTATCTCCCCACAGTGAGATAATTTTTTTTAAAATGTTTATACACTTAAGCTTACAAACAGGAATGTGGCCTCATCAGGTGCCCTGATCTGTGGTGTAAAGTAAACCAAGCACCAACCTCAGCTGCAGAGAGTGTAGGTTAGTTCTGGCTGCTTGTGAACACGCAGATGCAAACCAAACACGAGCCAAGGAAAAGGCTGTTCTAGAAGTGGCACTTGACAGCCCAGAGCTGGAGCTGCAGAAGCATATATAAACCTGCCGGCCAGGCAACCCTCCCTGCTTCTCCCAGCTTGGTTTTGTTCGAAAAGGAAATTAAAAAGATAACACGAAAAACAAACAAACAAAAAAAACCAGGAAACTGAAAAAGAAAGGGAAAGGGAAGAGAAAAGAGAAAGGGAAAAATAAAGGAAAAGAAAAGGGAAAGAAAGATAAGGAGAAACAGAAGGAAGAGAAAAGAAGAAACAGAAAAGGAAAAAGAAAAGGGAAAGGGACAAGGAAAAAGGAAAATGGAAAGGGAGAGGAGAAGGACAAGGAAAAAAATGGAAAAGAAAAAATAAAAGAAAGGAAAAGGGGAAAAAACAGAAAAGAGAAAGAAAAATATAAAGGAAAAGAGGAAGAAAATGGAAACAGAATCAAAAAAAAAAAAAAGAAAAAAAGAAAATGAGAAAAAGAAAGAAGTTGCTGCTTGTGCACTCACTTTATTTGCCCTCCCTGGGAGTAGGCACCCTGTGCATGTACTAGGGCTATATCCTCCCTGTCCCTCTTTACTTTCACTGTCACCTGTAGGAGCATGGAGAGAAGATATGCCGTGGAAATTAGGTTGGGTTTTAGTCCTGGTCACCTCACTCTTTCCCTGTATGCACAGTTCTTGGAAAATATTTCCCTTGCTCACCAGGGCTATTCTCATAGTGAGCTACAAACACCAGGGGTTTCACATGAGCTTACACAGATATCCAGTTCTCAGGCACAATTTGGGGTTCTGAAACCTTTGTGAGCCCTACCTTTCTGGTTGCTTCAGATCTGCTTTGTATGAGTGATTAACACACAGTTTGATTTTTGGACCATCTAAGCTCACCTTGGTGAAGAATTTTTGTGCCTGGATTGCAATTTTTAATTTATTTTTTTAAGTGATTTTTTTGGGTTTGTTTGTGGTTCTTTTTGTTCCTGGTGCAACACGGTCACTCAAAACGGTTTACCAGTGAACGAGTCAGACTATAAGCTGTTGGTGAATTGGATGGTGCTCCTGATCTCAACAAGATTATCTGTGTGATATACTACCATCCCAGGCAATTAAAGCAATAGTGCTGGGGACAAAATATAACAGTCACACAGGCTAACAGGCTGATGAATTTTATGTGGAAGGCAGTCAGAGGGAGCAGTTTGATTCTCCAGGAAGCAAGAAAAGTTGCATTTTACTTCAAAATTGTGGACAATTCAGTGTCAATACCTGTCCTATCAACAGAAGGCAGCAACTTGCAGAAATATTTCTGCATCCAAAGCATCCTTAAAAGTTGTGTTCAAGGAGTTTCTTGTGCAGTGACTTTATTTGTTCAATGAGTTCTTGTTTGCCTCAGGGCCACGCACTCCCTGACACCCATTTAAGAGGGGGATGTGCAGCACTACTCAGTGTTTCCATTCCCACACTATTTCTTACTTTACTTGACTCCCCTTTTAGCTGTTATCTGGTGCAGCTGGTGGAATACAGCTGCTAAGGATGCTTTTCCGCAGCCACATTACCCAGTTTTCCAGCACTACTTTTTCACAATTTGTGTCCCTCAAGAGACATTATAAATCCTATTAACTTTGAACTCTGGCCCAGTGTTGGTAAGAACACACGCCTACCCTCACACTGAGACATCAATACTTTCCCCAAGTACTTCAGTTTGCAATTGTACTTTCCAAGGCAGACACAGATCCGCTCGAAACAGGGACGCTGAGCAGCCAGACCTGTGTCAAGTGATGCCCTTCAGGGAAGGGGAGCTTGGACTTCCAAGCTGGAAAATCTGGACCTGATTTGAACATGTGCCTTAACTTTTCCCTGAAATTCTGTGAAAATCAGTGAGCATTCTGTAGGTAGTGCTGTTGTTATTATTCTAGTTGTATTGCTGTATTTCTTTATGCCCCTTAGAAGCGCATCATTTTCTATTGTCCAGCTTTGTATTTCTGCTATTATGGTAAACTGTGAGGATATTTTTTTGACCATTTATTACTTGATTCTGTCCCTGCATACTCCGAAATTTTTAGAAATTTTAATTTCTTCTTTCTTTCTCCATACCAAACCATTGCTAGAACATTTTCAGAAAAAAAAATAAATAAAAAAGAGTGGCTGTAACCCCTTTCTGACTGATTACTGGTCTCAGGTGGTAAAGGGACAGAAAAAACAGGGCCTTTATTACATAGTTTTCCATCTACCAGATTCTCATCCAAAGGTTTTTCCTAGTCCTATGTGTGAAGGCTCAGTTGCTTGAATCATTTAGGAGGGACAGAAGTACTCCAGAAAGTTGTACGTACTCTGAACACTGTGGCTGTAGTAGTCTAGTACACTTCAAATAGTTTACTAGGTCATCAAATATCCATGTGATGAGGACCAGAGAACAACTCAGTTGTTATTTTTTTACACCAAGATATTATCATGCTAATAACAGTTCAGATCCAATGTGTCGCCACACAGAGAGGTTTGGTGCTACTCCTGTTTGGGAAGGTAGCAACTTTTAGATAGTAGGAAGGTAAGTGGAGAGAGGAAGACAGCCCAGCACCGTGGATGATGGCTTTTCAGCATCCCCTTCTCTTGTTCTTGAAGATTCTCCTTTTCCCTCCCTTTCTGGTCTTCGCTTTCCACTTTACCCCCCACTCGTTTCTTCCATTTTTGCACCTCTGAAATTGTGTAACTGGGGCATTATAGGCTGTGTCTCCTCCTGTTATTACTTTCCCCAAGTGGAAGCTTCACTCACAAGCCTAGTGCAACATTTTTCCCCTCCAACCCAGAGTGCTAATTCTCACTTTGTCAAGAGCTCCAGATAACCCTCATGAGAAGTTCCTCTCCCCCTGCCGCCTGCAAACACTCCAGGTTACAGAGATCTTGTCACAGTCACTAAAGATCTCCTTCTCTATCATTTTCCCAACTCTTTTCTGCCCAGTATTGTTGCTCAGAATTCTCAGTTTCACTTTCACCATTCTCTCCTTCCTGATCTTCTCCATGAGTCTCACTTATGCTAACCCAGGTACAAACTCTCAAGTTGGTTTGCCTCTTCCTTCTGCCCTTTCTTTCATAGAATCCCAGGATTATTTAGGTTGGAAAAGAGCTCTAAGACCACCAAGTCCAACCTTCAACCCAGCACCGCCAAGCCCACCACTAAACCATATCCCCAGGTGCCACATCTATGCATCTTTTAAATTCCTCCAGGGATGGGGACTCCACCACTTCTCTGGCCAGCTTGTTCCAATGCTTTTTCCCTTTAAAAAATTCTCTTAACCACAGGTGAAATTTAAATTACATGTCTGAAAAGTAAGTATAAAAAGAATAAACTGAAACTCATGTCTTGCTCCATTTACAAGTGTTTGATTTCATCCTCTGAAAACCAACAACCAGGGTAAAGCTACAGAGAGTTACTGGAACCTCAGTGATTAATCTCTCATCAGTTACAAATATAAACCACTGTGTTACAAACTGAAGTGAGTCAGATGACATTTCCTCCAAACATCCAATGACTTCTCCAGCTTCCCATAAACATTAATGCTCTGAGCACCTGCATCCCATGGCAGGTAAGAGCCCAGCAACAAACCCACTTTTAGACTTGTTAGTGCTTGTGCAATAAAGGACAAGTCACAGTTTTGACATAGAACTACCTTATAAGTGCTATTTGCAAGCCCTGTCTTCAAAGCACAATGCTGGACCTTCCATGTACATCAAAGTTCTTGAAAAAAGTTCTCACTGTGTATATTACTGCAGATTTGTATCCAATAATTTATTGCGGGAGCATTAAACCATTCATATCACAAACACCTGTGCAAGCCAGTTGGCCTAGTCAATTCTTGTTTAACATTTAATTATGAATATAATTAGCATGAGTTAAGAGACAGGCCAGGCATCCGCAATAAAATTTCTGCTATGCTAAAAAAATTATAACTATAATAACAAAAAAGACTAAACTGGGGGAGAATATGTCCCTCCTACGCAAATTTTTGCATGACAGCAAAATCCAAGTACAGATTCTTTTGAAACTTTTTCATTTCCTTTGATGATAATTGGAAAGCCTCCACCATATTTATAAGAGCAAATTAAACAGTTTTTCTGTCCCTTTAATATTAAGGCAATTTCACCTCACCCTTTCAGTGAGGTTCCTCATAAACATAAATTTAGTCCATTAAATATAATTTAAATACTTGTCCATTTGATGGTGTCACTGGAACAGTGTTAGGTAAAGTTCACAAAGGAGAAAATCTAATTCAAATGTTATTTCAGTGCATGTCTAAGAGTTTTGTGAAGTGCTCTTTTTTAGTCCAGCAGAATTGTGTGCTACCAGAAGAAAAAGATTAGTAAATCTCGCAACATAACTTGTTTTAAAGGCAGAGGTTCATGTTTATAGATATTAAAACTAAAGCCAATCTAGAACCCGGCTCCCTATGGGCAGGTGTTACCTGAGCATCCTTCACAGGGAAAAGCTCTGCAGAGGAGCTAAACCTTCAGGTGCAGATTTTGTTTTCAATTCCCTTCCAACAACTTAATTAAATGTCTTACCTACTAATTTCTTTCCAATGCCCTTTATTTTCTAACATTTCTTAATTTCTTTAGTTGGGCTACTTTCCACCTCAGAACAAAAAATCTATTCAAAGACATGACCTCCAATTTTATTTTTTCCCTAAAACAGTTGCTTTCAGACCAGAAATGATCTATTTAAAAATGCTGTTGAGCAGAAACAGTTTGCAACTGTGAAGAAAGGTCATTGAAAAAGAACTAAGAGGTTACCAGGACATATTGTTCCTTGACACCTCCTGAGAACAAAAAGCCTGGAATGAACCTCTTTAGTTACCAATTTGCTGCTATTGCAAATACAACAGCCTCTATTTAAATCTTCAGTGGAGATATTCCTTCTTACTGGATCAAATTTGAGTGGAGATTGTACTAGAAGATGGTAGTTATAATGGTTGGGGATGTTACAGCTTAAATATATTTGCATATTTTAAATTTTTTTATTTCCTTATTGGCTGTACTCAGGATGATCATATACACTTTTAACCAGTATTTTGTTAACACCCCTATTGAAAAGCTTCTCTTCCAGTGTCTCTGTCTCTTTTTGGCATCTTTTCTAAAATGTGAGGGTTTTTTCCTTCTCTTCTAATATCAGTTAATCCTTCTTGAATCAGAATTTCACACAACTTTCTGGATAAGATTTCAACAATATTTCAAAAACTGATTTAATACTACTCAGACTCCACTGAAAATATAAAAAAATTTTAAGTGTTATTGTGATTGGAAGAGTATATATATCACATACATATTAGTATATTTACAAGGATGGATATGCCTGAGATTATGCTACCCATACAGTCATTCTCTTTTTTTTTTTTTTTTTTTTTATCTTTTGAAAGATTACACCTCAATTTTTGCCTACTTCTTGTTTCTACACAGTTGGTTTATTTTTGTTTTTGTTCACATTAGTTTATTGTTCTCTACTGTCTTCTGATATTCATTTGGACAAAAAAGTATTAATTATGCAAAATATATTGTAGTGACCTTGGATTTGTTTATAAATCACCATGTTCACATGAAATTGAGGCTTTCTGATGCCATGCCAAGCCCCAAAACTTCCTTGGACAAGTACATGGAGGAGAGGAAAACAATTTCAATAGGAGGCTCGCCAACTGTGAATCTGAAGGCAGTTTGATTAGGACTCGAAGCCCACAGATTGAGATTATGACAGAAATTTGCATAATGCCAGAGACTGATAAGATTTGGTTTCTCAGGAACCTATTACGTGATGATGTTAAGAGACTGTCATGGATTTCTTACAGTGCAATATGCTGACTTGTCTTTCCAAGACGAGTTGGCCTTGAGCCTTGTTCTTTGTAAGGCTCGAGTGAGGTTTCTTTAGATGCCTTTTGAAAATCTCTTTAGACATCTTTTGTAACTTTCCACTAAGATGATACAAGGATGTTATGACTGTCAGAATAAATGAATGTATTTACTTCCTTTCTGTTTCCCAGCTACTATTTTCATAACACTGCATAGTAGTTCAGAGCAGGTCCTTGCTGCACTATGCTTTCAACCAATGTAGCTCTATTCTTCGGTCATGATTATGTATCGATGACTTGATTTGTTTATTGCCTCCTGACACAGGTTTTTGAGGGTTTTTTCCCCTGATTTTGGTGCAGACAGCTTCTGTGAAAAGTCCTCAAAAGTTACATTATTCAGTGCAAAATTTGCTATGGTCTGCTGAGGATCGAAGTGTGATTCTGTTGCAGAAACTCCAATCTATCCAGGCAATATTTTGTCAAGCCACACAGTCAGCGGGTTCTTGGGGCATCTTTCTGCAGCAGGACTAGGGCCAAAGCTCAGAACAAACCTTTTCATTGATGGCAGCTATACTGGACATGAAAGCAACTGACTAACATGGAGAGGACTAGCTTCTGTGGATTTAAAAAAAATCTGTTATTTCCATGGAATAAGAATTTATTGCTTTAGATTTTGTCAGACAAGACCAGTAAAGACCAGTGTCACAGACCATCAAAACTGTAATAAAATTTCAATCTGACAAATTTTCTAACAAAAAAAGTTACAAAACTCTATCGTGTGTAAGATGCTAAATAACCATCTTCAGTTTCCATACAGTAGGGTAACACATAACATTGTAGGATTGATAGGAATGACATTGAGAATTCTGCTTAGCATGCACTAGGAGACCCTAATTGATATATCGAAAGGATATGTGTGAAATAATTTGAAAAAAGTGTTAATGGTCTATCAGAGAAATCAAAGAAAAAAAAAATCCAGATCTGGAAAAAACAAAAAAAAAATGAGTATCTAATGTGGACTTTAGGTGGTGTCTAGGCATTTAAATTCTGAGAAACCTTATTCAGTTGCCGTCTATCCCTGAAGGTGCGTAAGCTAATTAGATGTTGCAGTTGTGCCCTTCGAAGAACTTTAGGTGCCTATGGCTCTACTCCCTGTGCAGAGAAATGCTTCCTTTCCTTTTCAAGCCAGAGCTGCAAAGCCCGAGCTCCAGATATAGGGGATTACTTTGCCTAAGTGTCTGGGGAGATTGATCCTGGGGGAATTTCCAGTACTGAAGTAATGTATGCTAACTAGATCTGGATTCTTATAAATCATAGAATCATAGAATGGTTTGGGTTGGAAAGGACCTTAAAGATCATTCAGTTCCAACTCCCTGCCATGGCGTGTCAAGGGCACCTTCCACTAGACCAGTTTGCTCCAAGCCCCATCCAACCCAGCCTTGAACACTTCCAGGGATGGGGCAGCCACAGCTTCTCTGGCAAGCAGTGCCAGAGCCTCAACACTCTCATAGTCATGCGTTTTTCCCTAACATCTAATCTAAACCTACACTCTTTCAGTTTGAAGCAATTCCCCCTTGTCATGTCACTCCATGCCCTTGTAAATAACCTCTCTCCATCTTTCCTGCAGGCTCCCTTCAGGTGTGTGTCCTTTCTCCAGAGACCTGGTGGTGGTTGTAGATGCCATGTTTTCTGTTCCTCACACTGAGGCCTGAGACATATCAGGTTGTGGATTCCACTTGAAAGCCTGCAAGTCAGATTTTCAACACTACTATTTTTATTAATCTCATTCTTCTGTTCATCTGCCTCAAGTGGGAAACCCACAACAGTAACAGATACATTCATTGAGAAAACTGTCTGCAGAAGAATCATAATTCTGGCAGAAGGATTTCTATTTAGAGTAGATATATATATATATATATATATATATATAAATATATAAATACACACACATCTGCCTCTGTGTGTACATTTTAAACAATAAATCTCCTATTTATCTACAGTACTTACATGACACATTTTAAATTCATAGTAGAGATAAGGAACTGAAATGAAGGCATAATCACTAGACCTCATTGAAAAAAATCTTTCCAACGTAGTAATCTTTCCAACCTGTTGCTGAGAAAATCAAAGACCTGAACTCAAGCCTTCCAAACCAGAGACAGATGTTGCAGCTTTGGGAACTGGGTGGAATTTTCCTTTGTGGAGTATCGGTGGTGTTTTTTCGTAACTGCAGTTGGATAGATGCACTGTCTATACAGATGCACAGTCTATACAGTTTTCTCCAGCTGAAAAAGATCTGGAAGGACTAGTGGATATTTAAATATTTCCTGTTCTGTGGATATCAGACATCATTGCACAAAAGACTAGTAGACAAATTTCTTTTTTTTTTTCCATGCCTTCTGCCTCAGACTTTTCAAGAAAACTATTTCGACTAAAATAAAGATTTATAATCAACTAACACATTTACCTGCTAATATTTTTTAGCAGATTTTGAGGGTAGATGTTTATCATTTCAGTGGATAAAGTCCAGGAATAAGTTTGTGTGGCCATGCTGGTTGAATTTTGCAAATAAGGTGATTAAGTGTTTCAGTTATTGGCACTTCTACCACCTTACTCACACGAAGCACAATTTTACTTGCAGACAATCTGTTGAACCACGTCTGTTGATCTTCCAGAAAATCAATAGAACTATTTGCGGTACTGAGTAATTTAAGTGTGGCTGAACCTGACTTCATAGCAGCATTTGGGCACACTTTAGAAGTGCATATTTCATCCAAAATACCACAAAATGACTTGCCAGTAATACTAGACAAAGTCTTTGGGAAAAAAAAAAAACAACATAAAAACCTACTTTCCAAATCCGAAGAAACAAAATTGGTATTAGGTCAGCGGTCTTTTGGCCTACCATTTATCATCTATAAGTTCTCTGATATAAGCTGTATGGACAGTAATTATCCAGCTTCAGCCTGGCAAGCAGAATTCTGAGATTCTGTAATGCCCTGAATTATCTTCTAATATTCTGGTCATATCTAAAGTGTTCTAATAGCATGGCCATATCTAAAGTTATTTATAGGGGAAATTGAAGATGGAGAGAAAGTGCTTTGCCTAATACACAGTACTGTAAAATTTTGTTCCCAAAAGGATACTAATTAAAATGGCAGCATTCAGGAATATCAAAACTAAGCTTGGTGTGGATTTTTTCCACATAATCTTTAAAATAACATCAGCATAAGGAGTCCATGGCACCCCTTGGCTACTCATTCCTCTTGAAACACCTAACTAAATTACTAAATCCCCAAGAAATGTTATTGGCAACTTGTCAGTACCTACTACAAGTAAGTTTTTTGACTACTTAACAAGTGCAAGGCTCTTACTAAGGGGTCTTCAGTGCTGGACCAAGGATATAATCACCATGGTAGTGGGGGAATCAGGTTGGTTATTTCTGGCATTCCTTCTAACTGTAATGCACACATATGTCCTGCATGCTATTAATTCTAATTTTTGAAAAACAGATACTATAGCCCCTTTTTCTCAACGACTTGAAGAAGGGAAATTTTCTAGCAGCTCAGTACTCACCAGGCAAATTAAGTAGCCAAAGAATCATCTGGAATGGGAATGATATTGAAGAAAGGAGATTTTTTTTTTTACTTTGCCTCAGGACAGTTATCATACAGAAGAGCTCCAAAAACATTGAAAACACCTCATTCTTGTTTACAGATATTTTTAAAGTAGATTTGTAGATACTATGGTAGTGAAGGCCAAATAAACAGAAGATTGATTGAAAATTGTAGATTACTTTAGACATTTGGATTAGGTAGAAATCATCCTGATGTGCAGTAAAGCAAGCAACAAGAATTAGGGGTTTGAAATAGAGTGAAGCACATCTTAGAGTGCTAGCATTTCTTCCTAGGAATAAACTGTCTTAAAATCCCTCTATAAATGACTGTTCATTAGCCTATCAATGTGTATAATGGCTCTCAAAATCATAATAAGAATTAATAATAGTTCAAACAGCAGAAAGGGACATTAATTTCTCATTCATGAATATTAATGCTTTAGTATACAGACTCTTCCCGACATGCTTTCAAACTCTTAACTTGCAAGAATACAACCAGTTACCTGATACTTTTACTATCAAAAACATCCCCATCAGGCCACTAAAAGATTTCAAATCACCCTGACTAGGCCCCAACAGCGAGGATGGGAGCAGAAGACAGCACCAGGAGTGAGATCATGGTGCCCTGATAACGTTCTTCAGAATACAAGAGTGTTTGCACAGCCAAAGCACATGCCAATGGGCAATAAAAGTAGGGATAAGGAGAAGGACTATATTTAGCCCCAGAAGACCAGTATGATGGTGGATTATGAGGAAGAGAAAGTGATAACCTCAGAGGACAGGTGTTAAAGACTTGACTGTAGAATTAGGTGCACAAGAAGAGATGTGGATGACATGCCAGCAGTGCCCCAAGAGCTGGCTGCCTCCACTGAAGACACCACATCTCCTTCTCTCCAAGAGTACAGAGCAGGAGGATGGAGAAGGACCTGAAGGGCGTTTTCAGGTGCAGGTGTTTCAAGGAGCACCTTATCACAATGCATCACAGAAGCTAAAGCTGAGCAATAAGAAATTCCTTATTGTTTTGCCCCTCTTAGCACTGCAGACACTGTGCAGCAGGAACATAAAACTGAGAGATGATTCCCCACCTGACTTCCTTTGCAAGGAGAAGAAAGTGAGCTGTCAGGAGTAAACTTGCAGGGAATGCATTCCTTTGCATCATGCATTTAACTGCACTGCACCTCCAAATAACTGAGCAGGGAAGGATCTTGTGAGATGTATTTAACCTCATTATATCTGATGCTGGGTCTTGAAAAGCTTTAGTTGAACTAAAGACTCTTATGAATATAAAATCAAAGTGAGCTGTACATTAAGGGTTTGGTATTCCCTGACAGCTGCGCATGTGCACACCCAGCTCTCATTAACTGCAATGGCAAATACGTGTGCCCATCACTCAGAAATCAGACCTCTGAGTACTTTGTTGGGTCTGTTTTATTCCTAGACAGTTTTCTCTACTGGATCTTTAATTAATCTCCTACTAGGCTTTTTCCCTTTAAGCTATCCCCCTCGCCCCATCCCTTTCCAAGGGGACTAAACCCCCAAATCACTGTGTTTTCGTGAAGTTTTTCCAAGCCGATACAGTTTTACAAAATGCACCTGCATATATTAAATACAGACAGGGTTTGCAGCACACAAACCACAGAGACGTGGAACAGAATAAATGCCTGGGACTTTGAACATACTTTTGCTGCCTGCCAACTTTAAACAAAAAAATAATCAAGCAAAGGTAGATATGAAAATGAGAACATGAATGTTTTTGCATTCTTTCTGTGATCACTGCAAGGCAAGAGTCTGCAACCTGGTGGAACAAAACACACGCATTTCATTCTGATTAACATAAAGACAGCCCCTTCTAACATGATTCACAATTATTAGTCTCTCTCTTGTGTTTGGGGATATATGGATTATCAGCCTAGCATATTTTGAATACATACACACGTTAATTTCTTTCCTAAACCATTTTAGGCACTACAGTTAAATCACATGGACAAAATTTATAGATCAATAATTTGTTATTTTTTTCTTCTCTCCAGTTAAATACCTAAATGCTGTAGGAGATAAAAGGCAGTCAAAAACAATAAAAAGGCAGGATCACGGAGAGTGGAAAGTAAGTCAAATTTGACATGCCTCTGTTCGTCTATTTTTAAGTTTATTATTATTTTTATATAACAGGCTATTTCACTAGCTCCTACTGTATCTGATGTACTTACTTATCGCCTCCACAAACTGTTCAAAGAAGCAGTATGGGAACAGCGGCTCAGGCAGCTCTCTGAAAAACATCTTGAGTGCTCCGGTGACAACGTGGATGTCCTCCCACTGGCTGTCGTCCAAATTCAGCTTCTCTTCTGGGAAAACACGAGGAGAAATGGAACAACTGGTTTTAATGAAACAATTACAAGACACTAATTATTATGTTAATGTTTGCCTACTATCATCAGCAACCGTTAACAGCCTTCTGCACCTAGAGGTTTGGTGCTGTGCATGTTTTTTTTTTTTTTTCTCCCCCCCCCCCCCCTTTTTTTTTTTGTAGGAAGAGAACATTTTCAATGGAATACCATCTGTAGGAATGCAGCTAACAAAAAAACAAGAGACACAAAGAGACAGTACCATTGACACAGTATGTCAGATACATTTATTCCCATAATGCATCAGTATGAAAATTAGCATCACAGCTCAACATGATTCAAAGCTATTTGGTTTTGAGGCCGAGGGGCTAAGAGTTGCCAACGATGGACGGCTCAAGGGACCGGCCTAAAGGCCTTGCTGAGCCAACAGGAGACATATGCTAAACATGGCAATAGAAAATGAGTTATTGCTTTACATGTGTTAGCCTTGCTATGTACAAGGGAATAATGGGTAACGCTTTTCCTATTTTTTTTTTCTTTTTCTTTTTTCTTTTTTTTTTTTTTTTTTTGCCTGAATGTAATGTCAGCAAGGAATAGAGGACTGCGAGAGAAAGGATATTAATTCCTTCTTACTGCTTCAAAAATATTTTGTTTGGTTTTCATCTCTGGGAGGAAGATTTGCCCAGCAACAATATTAGACAGACCCCTGTTGGCCTACCTAGGCTATGCAAAGCTGTCAAAAATGATAACACACTAAAGACAAACCACAAGTGCCTCCAAAACTGTTTTGCAAACAAAAAAAAAATGTTTTCTTTTGAAGATTGACTGAGCTAAGGAATTTAAATATAAAAGAAACTCAATGTTAAAATATAGTTTCTAATAAAAATAAAACAAGATTGGGTGATTATTCTATTTTTCTTTGTTTTTTTTTTTTCTTTTTATTTCTAGGAGTGTGATAATGTTAGAACATAATAAACAATGAGATCATAATCCTTATAAAATTTGAGGAAAGTGCAAATCCTTATTAGTCCAAATTAAAATGACACACACTTACTCTAAGTTTTGTTACTCCAAAAATGGAGTTTACTTTTTTTCCCCCCCATGTGCTATGATTCTCTCTTTTAGAAATTTTCAGTCTCAATGCAAATCTGGGGCTAACCACGAAAACGACTGAACAAATTTAATTTGAAGCAACAGAGTCCTGAAATGTTTTACTAAATGTCACTGAAATTTCATGTTTAGCAGTTCAGCTGACTTCAAGAGTAGCCTCTTTACTGAACTGTTGTTAAACAAAATGGTAAAACTACACAACTCCGGATTCTGGTGCTTTATTGCAATGGTTTTCTCACTGTAGAGTTTACTTTTGGGCAGAAAATCCTATTCAAAATGGAGTCGTCTTTCAACTTCTATTTACTAACTGTTATTAAATGCTTTCAAAATTTCTGGATTCAAGAAATGTATACAAATAAAAGAATGGACCCAATTTCTTAAGTTGGAGAAATGTGAGACAAAGCTGGAACAAAAGCAGACTTGTGCATTTCATTTAGATGTCTTGCTTGCTTCTTTGGTTTCAAGCCTCTTTTTTTCCCCTTTCTTTCTTTTTTTCCCCATTCAATTACCTCAATCATAAAAGTAATGATTTGATCTCAAATGAGTTACCAGAGGGGATCTTCTTTAGACTCTGAGATCATATTTGATTGATCGTATTTCAACAATTAGCCTTTTATTTTGCCACACACTATTGAACTAGATCGACAGCATCTTAGCAGGCCAGCTTTAAACAGTCAACTGTTAACAATAGCATCAAAAAGAGAGACCTGATGGGGTTTACTGTCACTTTAAAGAACAGGGTGGGTTTTCACATTGTTGAAATCTGTCAGATATTTTGAAATGTCCCTCTCACTATGGTGCCACACCCCCTGCGTGCCCTTATAATAAAATTGGTTTTACTCCTGATTAAATCATTTTCTCCCTACCCACTACCATACTTCTCATAATGGACCTGTGTGCTCTACAGCTGGTGTTCTTCCCATGGTACCAATTCTTACTTTATCTTTTAAGCACTTTGCTGCTAAGATCTCATGCAGAGTGCTTATGTTTTGTTAAGAGCTTCATTCTTAGAGAAATAGCTTAACACATGTTCTAAAAATGTTGTACAACTTATTGCTTAAAACACATTTAGAAAATGTATAAGTACTGTAGCTTTGGCACAGAACTTTAAGTAGAAACCTTAAAAAAAAAAAAAAAAAAAGAAACACAACTTGTTTTTGCCATGCATTTGTCTTAAATGTCTAAAGTGGAATGCTTGACTTCTAAGGCTTTATAGAGACTTATCTTACCAGATTTTTGCACCATTTCCAGCTCTTCAAGGAAATGTGTTAGGAATGTATCATCGTGAAAGCAAAGGGTGTCAATTTTCCCTCTAGCAATAAGAGAGTTTTTAAAAATGTTTGCTAGAAGGAACAAACGCCAAGTTAAAAAAAAAAAAAAAAAAAGGAAAAGAAAATAGAAGTCCATTCAGTGCAAGACTCTCTGTTGGTTCCCACTGGTTGGAATCTCTCACATACCATGGCAATAGGGCCATAAACAAACACACACACACATTTCAGGCTAAGCTTGCAGGGAAGACCTGACTTTTTGGCTTTACTCAGACATATTTCTTATTGGGGTGTTTTGCTTACATAAAGATTAAGCCCCAAATCTGGTATTTAAACTTGACAGTCAAGGACTGCTTTCAGTCAGGAGATACTGTATCTGGGAAGATGCTCAAAATCTCACAGTCCTAAAATTTAACTTGTCAGTAGCATTTGATTAGTTCAACCATCACTGCCAGTTGATATCATATATCTTAGATACAGACACAAATATGCCCAGAAAATCCCATAAAATCTATGCTAATACTTGGGCCGAAAATATAAAGAGCACATTAAGGGAAAAAAAGTAGTGTGGGCAGTTGTCAAGGTTATTATTTAAAAAAAATCAATATACAATACATTTGTGAAGGGAACGTGTGTTTTATTGTGTTTTTAGTCTTGGCAAATCAGCCTTTTCAGCAAGACACATTTTTAATGGTACTCTCAATGTCTGCAGTAGAACCAAACAGGAGTTCAGCTTTGGTTTAAGTGTAACATCCTGGGGGTTATCCTTCTTCTAAAGGGAAGAAAGAAAAATATGGAAAGATAACCTTAAGGCAGAAAAAAAAAGAAAAAATGAGAATCAACCAAAGCTGTACAGAGAGCTCAGTTTTGAAAGAAAATGAATGTGGTTCCTGTAACCACATGCCCTGCCTGGTATGTAGACTAATCTCTAGGAGCAAAATGCAGTCATTTGAGAGCACTGCTCTTACACTTGTCTTTTCAGATAATTCATAGCTTGTATTTTCCCAGCTCTATACTGTGTTTTGCCCATGGTGCCATTAAATGCCAGAGCACCACCTTTAGAAGTCCTACTCCACTTTGGGTATTATATATTCTTGCAACTCTTGGATGACCTCAAAAAGCAATTCCTGCAAACCCAACTAGCAATTCCTGGTCTGCTGGGGAGGCTGTGCCCTCAAAAAACTTACTAAAGACTTTGGTGAGATATGTGTCCTTGGGTCTCATACTGTGATCCATTTGCCTTTTCCATCGTTTCCTTGCTGCTGGCTGCACACAGCAGCATTGGGATGACAATGCCTTCATGGGGAGCACTTAAGTGCAAAGCTGCCATCTCTGTACTCCCCAATAAAACTTTGGTTGGATCAACCCCCAGCTTCAGTGTGGGAAATCTCAGAGCACTGGAGTTTCCATTCCAGTGACCAGTGCATTTGTTGAGGGAGATGTCCCCTGAAGAAAGTCCTGCACAGCACTGTTAACTAATCCATGCAACCTTCCTCACATCAGAATAGTTGCAGAAGATCTGGGTGGGCACAAAGCATTTCCAGTTGACTGAAAGCCTGAGAAATTTGCTGGACTCGCTTATCCAAATAGGCATTTTACTACTGAGAGATCCAAAACAGAGTCCTGTGGTTGAAAGAGAAAAAGAAAATTCCTCATGAAAATACTATGAAAAGACAAACTGCCCAGTGCCACTGTGCTTCTTTCTCAAACTTGAAGACACCTCTTTTTCTTTTTAATGGTTATATTCATAAAAAATAATTTTCTGTTCATTCATATTTTTCAATAGGAAAAAAAAAAAGAAAAAACAGACTCAAGTGAAATTTCTACACTTACATCACCTAGTGAAGCACTCCATCATGAAATGCCTTTGTGAGAGCTGTTCCCCTGACAGACAGCAGAAATATTAATTTGTACACTGAAAGGTGTGTGTTCAATAGCTGTACCTGCATTTTACAAACCACATCTTCTCTGATCACTAGAGCACAGACAGAGCAGCCTTCTGGGGGCAAACAGCTTCTTTCAAAGTGATCACAATCAACCTAGAGCAGCACTAGAGCACAGAGATGTCTGGAGACCTGACAGCAATGGAATGCTGTGAGGTGGTGAAGGCTCTTTCTTGCTCATCATATGACAAGGAGCTCAAACCCTTGGCAGTGCAGCACATGATGGTGGGTTTTCTCCCCTGCAGTAAATTCTGTCCTGCCATTGCAGTTTATATAGAGCCTCCAAAGTGCATAAAACCCCTGGAACTTTGATCAAATAATACAGCAAAAAATCCTCCCCTGTTTGCTCATTCATACTTTGCTCATTCAGCCAGATTTTTGTTAGTTCTTCCTCTCTCCCTTGCTAGGTTAGGGAGCTCCACTCTCTTTCCTGCACTCAATACAAGGTCCTTCACTTCCAAGAGTTTTAAACAAATCAAAGAAAATGTCAGCTAAGCAAATCATTAATTTTTGTCTACAATGGATTTCTAAGCAGCTTCTGCTGAATCCATCCAATGCTACTGCAGATAAATTAGCAAGGATATAGTCAGCAAAAGAAAACTTGTGTGCAATACTCCTCCTCAGCTAGAGGAACCCACCACGCCCTTTTAGCAGGAAATTTAAACTGTGATGTTACACTGTCTGAGCATGTTCTTATTATTGGAGTGCCAATTTCCATGGAGCCCAGGCACAAATTACTGAGCAATTTAAGCTAAAATGCAGGATATCTCTATGTTCACCCAGAGTGTGACTTATTCCAGTCCTCTGGAATGACCGTTCTCTGACCTGGGGGCATGCTGGAACAACCAGATACTGCTAACTTAAATCTCATTCTGTGCCAGAAACAGAAAAGATTTCTGTACTTGGGCACACTGGGTCATATTCATCCTCATATAATTCCACAAAGTCCACAGAGTAAGAGAGGGATTAACTATTTCATTGTTTCTGTGAAAAAGATCCAGTGCATTTGAGGAGTTCAGGAATGGTACATTATGCAGGCAAGCAGAGGAGTTCAAAGGTTTAGAAAAGTAGTCAGATAGCGGGGCTGTGGAGTTGGGGATATTTCTAGGATATTGATGATGTTTGAAACTGGAAGCTTAAAAATATGCAGTGATATTGAAAGGACAAACCTTTTGTAGCCAGAAACAGATATCATCACCAAGATACTCATATGTTATTCACTGCCAATACCTGCTGCAGCTGAGATGACAGAGTTATTAGTTTTGACTTAAGATATTCCAGCATTGTGATCTGAAGCAATAATTACTGTAATGGGATTATAATTACAAGTACTTTCAAAATTCATTAAATTTAGCTGAATCAGCTATTCCATATGGGGAAAGGAATGGTTTTAAATATAGAATATTTCCCCTCAAAATGCAGCTGAAAGCTCCCTAAGAATAAGTAGACCACCTGTTTACAGATCAACATACTTCTGCCAGACTTGCTCAGAGGTGACTTGTAAACAAAGAGTAGGAGCAGGCAGACACAGCCTGAGCAACTGAGACCTGCAGGGCCAGATTACTCCTTCATTTGGGGCCAAAGAAACAGTGAGATACCCCCAGGGATTAAAGAAAGGGACAAGGAAAGGGCACAGAGGAATCCCCACCCATCTCCTGTATTCTCACTGTGGAGGTTTCTCAGCCTCGGAGCACCAAGGCTGCCCAAGCACAAGGAAAGGGCTTGGCAGAATTTCTGCAACTCATAGAAATAAAATATCTATGCAGAGGGGAAACTACGTTTGTCTTACATTGGTAAGAGTCTGTCCCCAGTCTAATTCTCTCTAGTTAGTTGTTGAGCAGTGACTTCAACGTCTTCCTCATAGTTAAAACACACTTTAATTTCTTCTTTCTGTTTATTCTTCCCTCTTTATTCAGATCCAGAGTAATGACTGTAGAACACAAACACTAAATACTTGCCTAGATCAGAGACTTTGCAGGACACATGTTTATATTGAAAGGCAAAAGTCCATTCTGAATTCTGCATTTGACTGGATCTTCCTTGCTTAATTTTGTATATTGTGTATACATACATTAGTAAGGTAAATATCTCCCAACTTCAAATCTGTTATTAACATTTTTTTTTTTTTTGTGTAATTGCTCTCCAGTCAGCTTCTCTGCAATTTAATTTTAGAGGCTTTCTCTTTTTTTTTTTTCTTTCCCATTTACAGTCAGATCTTTTATCAGAATTATGTGTATCAGCGTCCACAAATCTACATTTTAAATAAATTGAAGGCTCTCAAGATCTAATACAGAGAGGAATTGGACAATGACTCTCTGTCCCATTTTCATACTTCAAAAATATGTTCATATTCATATCTTTTTAATTGTGCTACTAACTCAGAGTGCTTTAGGATTCTGTCATATAGCTCTTCTGTTCTTCCCTTTCTTGCTGTTTCTAACACTGCTTCTATTTCCATTCTTGTCAAAAGTCTTTTCATAGTCCAAAAATCTGTACACAATGTTTTGTAATATTTGGCAGACTTATCTGAAACCTAATTCACTGCCTTCTTGTGATTCATGGGTCATAAATTATTTCATATGTAATGCACCCCAAAGGGTAAAAAATTCTTTGTATTAAATTTCAACCAGACACTTTGAGGGAGAAAAAAAAATAAAAAAGGAAGAGTATTTTTGAGACACTCTGCAAAGATCTGACCTCAATATATGGTCTAGTGTGTTGTCTTCCACAAATGGCATCTCAGTATCCTTTAGTAAATATGAGATTTCAACATGCTACAAGCAAAAACACTCCTGCCGTAGCGTGGGCTTACTATGGAAAACTTTAAAGGAAAGGAGAAATACAAAATATGAGGCACTGGCTGAGACGACTGGCGCATTAAATCAGTCCTGTCTCCAGTGATTGTTAAAGGGTCTGCACAGAAACAATTCAATAAACAAGAATACCACCCCATCCTGACTTGTTGCACGCAGCCAAATATATTATTGGGACTGACCCCAGTAACAATAAGCTTGTGCCTCAGTGAGTGAGTTTCAATAATCAAAGGAAATAATTAACAAAACAATAAAGATCATTATAACTTCCTTTATGTAAATGACTTCCAAATGTAAATAGATCAAAGCTTAAGCTAAAATTAAGCAATTCCCCTAGTCCTCTTGCAATCCTGCAAAGGAACATACATGTATGGCTTGTTTACAGCTATAAAGATTATCAATGAAATATTAGTTTATCATTTTATTAAAAAAATAGAAATTTAAACAATTCTCAAAATATTATGCCTGTATTTCTTGTACATGTAATCCCACTTATTTTAATGGGAGTATTTCCAGAAATAAAGGTTACCCATAGGTGTAAATCTCTATTCTCACACACTGGTTTGCAGGATGTCCAGAGAATAAATTCTAGATTTTTACTTTTTAATGAAAGGGCTCTTTGAAACAGACCAGATGAAAGACATATCCTTACATGGAATCAGGTACACACAACCCTATAAATGTCAAGGACAAAACATTTTATTTTGTAGAGAATTTATCTTTCAGTTTGCTAAAGTCAAAACACTTCTGTTCATCAGAACTTTTATAAAGGACTGTTTCATAATATGAATCCATTTGGATTATCTGACCAGAGATAAGACTTCAATGGACTTACTATATCATTCACCACTGTACCAGTGCCACAAAAGGGAATTACAATTAATTGGATTATGTTGGTCTCCACCCGCTGATTGTAGAAGAGAAAGTCTGAAACTGTAACTATTTCAAACGGACCATATCTCTCATCAACCATGGGATTTGGGTTTAATTTACCAATAAAGCTTAATTTCTTCTCTATATTCTCTTCTGGTTAGGAAGAGGTCATTTAGACACTTTGTTCAAGTTATTCAAAAAGAAAGGACAGTTTTGTTAAATACTTTCAAACTCAGACTTCTATATTTGCACCTTGCCTTTAGGAATTATTTATTCTCTATTAGCAGTGAAGTGAGTTGTCTTGAAAAAGTCTAGAGAGACCTGTGTTTAGGTCATAAAAATAACTCAGGCTTCACCTCCCCTGGTTCAGTTCATGACAATTTGGCTGAAATTGTTACCTAATATGACAATTTGTTATCAACTATATAGCGGACAGAGAATATCACTTCACGTCATGTAGGTTCCTGTGCAGTCCCGAGGTGGTAAGAGTTTTCCATAGCAGAGTCCCACATTACATGTAGGTTTGTCTGTATGGGAAGTTACACTAGGAAAGGCAAAAGGTACGAATACAAATTTCATATAAATTTAAATTATAAATTCTATTAGCTTGGAAATAGACATATTTTACAAGGCAGGTAACTTCATCTATTTTAATTAATGTGACTTACATGCTAGAACCCAAAATAATATTATGCTTATTCTATATGTCCAGATATGTGTGTGTGTGTATATATATATATATATATATATTTCTAAATATGTTTATATATTATATTTTTGCTGATGGCTCTGCCTCAAAGTCGTTAGGATTTTTCTTCACAACCCTTACTGGAAGGTTATTTCAGTGCCTAATTCCTTCTAGTTGCCAGACTAAATTATTCATCTTTATATACTTTTAAAATAATTATTAATATCAGTAATGCTCACTTTGATTTTTTTATTTTTTGTCAAACTTTCACATTCAGTCTAAGAAATAAAAAGTCCTCAGTCAACTTACTTCAAAACCATGTTGCTTAATTCACATTTGCATTACTTTTTGCTAATATCTGAAGCTCTAATTCCATTCCCTGGATATTAGCAGAACTAGCTATGCTGTTAAAGATAGGAATGCTTCTAAGTGCTTACTGAATCAGGGCATATGAGATGATAATTGTATGTGTTTAAAACAAAACTTTAAACAGGAGGGGATTATATAAGTTGCTAAAACAAATATATCTTCAAGTGCACTGAAGGACTTTCAAATGTTAACGAAATGTCCTTTGATAATAATATTGCTAATAATAACATGAATTTTCAAATATTTTTATGCATTTTGAGCATCACATGTTACCCAGAATAGGGAAGATTCTTGGTAAGTGCACTTTTTTCTTCATATGAATTCATCAACTTTAGAGCTACTTCCATTCTGAAGCCACACCAGTGGATCATGTCTTGATCCAGGCGTGGGTTATCCTGAACATTTCATCTTCTGCACTGTGCTTTCAAGCACTGACGTCTTTGTGACAGTGAAAATAACTTTTGTTTGAGGAATAGGATGTTTTGGAAAATACGGAGGCCCTAAGTGTCTGATCAAACCTTTGTTCATGAAGTCCATGTAATCGCGTGACTGGTGGGATGAAGAACTGCGTACACAGCAACATTTGAGACCTCGCCCAGGTCTTTTTAACCAAAAGGATGGAATTTGGAGATCAGTGGGCTTAAAAGAATATCTCCATCCACCCTGCCACATGCAATTCCACACCTTCTCTTGCTGAGCCTCAAGAGATGCATAAATACCCTGGGGCACACGTAAACATGCTTGGCAGTGCCTGTGGTTCCTCCTTGGCAGAGAAGGGGTGTGATGAAATTTGGGTGACTCATGGCATGTTTTCCATTTCCCACACATGCCTCACAGTCTCATGTGGAAGGAGGAGACAGCAGCGTCTCGAGCACTCACCAAATCCTTTCTACACTCACACCTTTCCCTCCATCTCATGCACTCATCCATGTTTTGGACTTTCATTTGCTCTGTGGTAGAACCTAACTCAGATTTGTGCCCACCTTTGCCTTTTTCCAGGGTTTATCTGGATGTGTATTCCAATTGTAATTCCTCCAGTCGATCCTATTCCACCTAAACTCACAGGCATATATATTACAGGAGGGCAAAGGTATGCTTCGAAACAATTTTTAAACTTCATAGTACATGGATTTATCCTGTTCTACAAATTAGTCTTGTGAATGGACTTGTAATAACAAGAGGATTTCAACATAAAATAAGAGATTTTCATGTCTTTGGTTCCTTGAAATGCATTCGGGTCCCTCCCGTGAGAAATATATTAAAATATTGATTAGATTAGAGCAAAATTTCAAATAAATGGAGATTTAGACTTCCTTTTGGATACAGAGTCTTATAAAAAAGTTTCAAGGCATCACACAACAAAGCAGCTGACAAGAAAGATAGCATCTGCTTTCCTGGCTATTCAAGCTGAAGTTTTTCATTCTAAATGCAAGCAATGTTTCCGAAGTTAACATAATTAACTCACGACAATCCTGAAACATCATAATATAAGATACAGATGGAAATTCAAAGCTTTAAAAATGTCACATAACTGCAAGAGGATTATAATTTTTTAACAGCATGAATCTGAATAATAATTAAAACAGGTGTTTTTATTTCAAACAGTTTTGCCCACTCTGACACTACCGGGACGGTTATTTATGTATTAATCTATTAGGAAGGATATATTACTCAAAAAATGTGATATGCAATAAAAATGAATTTAAGAGATAAAAGAATGACACTCTGTCCTGCTTCCTGAAACAATAAAAGACCAGTAGTTCAATTAGTTAGTAATTTCCGTGTGACTATTTGACAGATCTTACTAATTGTTAAGCTCCCACTAACTATTTCTTTACATAATTAATTATATTCAAACGTGAACAACAAAGACATGTGGGCCAGTTGCCCTTTTGACAATGTTTTTCGCAAACTGATTTGCTTACCAAAAATATTTTTCAAACGAAATGATACTAATCTGAAGTGGAAATACACATCAGAACGTTAAAGCAACTCTGCATTTTACCATGGTTATGAGAAAAAAATTTGGATTGTTTAACATATCATTCATGCTGCATGCATAATAGCCGAAGTCTTCTAGCAGCGATCTTTCATATTAATTTAGCATTGCATAAAATTCATAGTAACAGGTCCAAGGGTCAAGCATCATTCATCATTAGTTGAAGTGACATTTGCAACCCTTCATAGAGCAGCTGCTTGAAAGGGGAAGAAAGGTATTCTTTGGGAGAATGGGGGGTAGCACACAATCCCCGCTCTATCTGCGGAAGGGAAAACAAGGTGCCACTATGTCAGCATGGTAATGTGCTTAAATTCGGTGATGTCATTCTTCCCTAACCCCCACGAGTCACAAGGCACAAGGCAGCTGCATTCCTGAACTTCGGAGTTCGGGTGGAGATAAGTAATAACTAGATGTAAATGAATTACATTACTGTGGTTGTGAACATAGCTCTGTGCATCTAAATTATGATTTATATCAGGATCCTATCTTGTTTTTGAGAGTTTTCTACTTGTTAACAAGGCAGCCCTTGTTCTCATGGCCTCCTCCAGGCATAATAGTTTCTGGGAAGCCAAATAAGATCACTTTTGAAACTGCAAGACAGCATTCCAAGACTTTGCAGCAGAACACATTGGCCAAATTAGGACTTCTGAAGACTGTTAACTAACAAATAAAATCTTTTTTTTTTTCTTTCTTTGTGGCATGTCTTCACTATTATAAAACATTAAGATCAGAACGGGAAATGTGAGCAATTAAAATGAAAATGTAATCATCTGCAAGAAAAGATAAATTTGTATTAAATGGCTAATACTTCACAGTCCTTTTGATATTACAAGTACTTTTTAAGAAAATATATATTTTATGTCACAGTAATTTTTATTATGTGAAACATGTGATCTCTTTGGAATTATGCACATTTTTAAATCTCAGTCATTAAAACAGCATGCGACACAAAGTATTTTGATTTTGGAGCTTTGCTAATATTTGGTGATTTTCTTCAACTTTATACCTGAAATGTATTTAATTTATTCAAATCACTAATTATCCACTAGGATGTAAAGCACTGGGATGATTATTAACCCACACTACTACTTCTTCCTTAACAAGTTTAATGACTTTTACAAGGGAAACCAATGTTTTTTAAAGAGTCACTTAGAAGCACATGAAAAATGTTCAAGGACATCACTTATTGCACACTGCAATTCTATGAGCTGCTATAAATTAAACTCCCAGTCAAAACACTTGTACCAGTGAGAAGTCACTTTTCCATACTCTATGCATGCGTTATGGAGGGGAGGGTGCAGTGATCTAGAGTCAAAATATTGATGCTGCAGGTATTTAATGGTGAGATTTCATTGTAGCCAATATCAGCACTGGTCCCTCACATTGCACAGCAGCTGTGAGCCTCAGACTGAGTCCCAAAATGGTTTGCAGACCACATCGGTCATATAAAATACATTTTTTATAGTGTAAGGTATCTAGAAATCCATCCCCAAATCAAACCAAAAGCATTTCCATGTAGGGCCAGTGTTACCAGTCCATTCCTCTTATGTCCTCTCATTAAAACCCATGGGTTTTAATCACTGTGCAGCCATTAAACACATATGTAAAGATGTTATAGATACCGGAGAGGCAGAACGGCTGTAAAAGGAATAGAACAGCAGAGGCAAAATGACTGGCAGATAGGGTTGCCACATCCCCCTTAAAGAGACTGCTCCTTTTCCACACCTTATGTCTCTTGTACCATAAAAATATGCATAGATGTATGTGGGAGCATCATAGCAGATTTCTTGGGATGCGTGCCATGCATCTGAGCTCCGAAGCTGGCTCAACGTTGTCACCATTAAGTCGCAGTGTACACAGCAACACTTCAATCTAATTTCAATTAGGGAAAAGTTACATAGAAACTTCTTTGAGAGTACACATGACCCTACACATAAATACCAATTAAATTCAGTATCATCGGTGTCTTTGCAGTGAACATTGATATCACCAGCGAGAGGAAGGAATTTAAAATGAGGCAACGCTTGATGACATTACCTCCGTCTACAAACTCTGCCTGTGTTAACTAGTACGTCAACGATTAGTAAAACAGTGGGATTCATCTGTGAGGAAATGGGGTGAAAAGTAGAAATTACATGAAATTTTCATTGCAGGCAGTTTTTATGTGACATAAGGTGGAAAGTTGCATTGCTATGCAACAAAATACTACCTGATAAACGAATAAAATCTTAACCTGCTGAGAAGCTACAGACAACAGGAGTGGTTAGGCAGTTTCAGCTGACATAACAGGAGAACTTATTAAAATTACTTCTCATACCAAAGACACAATCTCAAACCAGTTGTTTACATGCCTCACCAGCCCTCAGTTCTGAACACAGACAAATTCATAGGTAAATGGTATTCCAGTGTCATTAAGTGAGATTAGTGAGATATTCAGGAACAACAGGCACTGCACTTAGACTTGTGCCACTTCTCTTTGTTTGCCCATCTATTTCTGAGAAACTATGGAACACCAAGTGTGGCAAGTTAGGGCTTTACCTCTTGACAACCACTTTTCCACTCCAGAGCAAGAAGATTCCCCTAATGTGCAGATTACTTGAGGGAGATATAAATGTACCCTTTAAGCACAGAGGGAAACAACTCCCTCTCAACAAACCCAACACCTCCCAAACCTTCAAGAAGACCAGGAGGAAAAGTCATCCTAAAAGAGTTAAGGCTCCTTGCGCACCATCGTTCATTGGTGACTGGGGAGATTTTACAGTCTTTCAAATCTTCTTTCAATCACAAAATGCCTAAAAGGGACAGAAAGTCTTAAAATGTGCTCTCCATCTCCCCAGTTGAGAGGGATACATTGAAGCGGGAGGAAGGGGGGTGTCAGGCCACAACACAAAAAGCATTAATGCAAAGAACAGTGGGGCCTCTCCCTAATTTGACTTTCTCTACAGGTGGTCTGCAGCTGCATCCAAACAGGTTACACTACCGCCTTCCCATGGGCATTACAACAAAGTAGGATCTGTATTCACAAGAATACATTTACTGCATTGGGCTGATTCAGGTCTAAAAATAAGAAAAAAGCATTTTTCAGTATAGCCTGAGGTAACTCTCTGCGCCAGCAGAAGACAGTAGCACTCCTGTTTCACTGGCTGTGCGTGATGATAAAGGATATCAGAAACCTACTTCATGTGACTCACCGAGGTCCACAGCCAGCTTCCAATTGATTCATTTTATTTGTATTAGTTTGTTCTCCATCGACCACACAACAGGCTAGACCAAATCAATAAGCAATATTCTGTTTTCTATCGACTTGGGGGGTAATTCGCACTGGGCCCTGCAACTGCTGTATCTGATTTTATAGTTCTGTAAATCATCATGGAAACGGAGGGGCTCGGAGACCACTGGGAGCAGGGAGAAAGTGGAAAAAATTGCAAAGGCAAGGTGAGATATTGGCTTTTAAACTGTTGTACCAGCCAGAGGAGGGATCAGAGGTCTGCACTGCAGGTGCTCTTCCAAGGGATGCAGAAGGTATTTCACCTTGTGCCTAAGTAGTCATAAAGTGAGAAATACATGCAAGGGGATGTGCAGACATGCCTTTGGTAGTGGTGCAAAAATGATATATGGATGAGACGAGCATGGAACTATTATGCTCCACTTCCAGCCCTAGGACCAAGCCACGAGGTGATGCCGGCAGCAGCTGCACCTCAGAGGGGTTTGTAGAGACAGAGCTGTAACCCATCAGTTTGGCACCACCAGAATCCCTGCTGCTGATACCACCACAAAGAATTGTCCCTCTGTAAGTGTGAAATGGCTTTGGTGGAGCTTCTTTAAGTAGAGAGCCCGTGTCTACTTAAATTGGTTTATATACAATTCAGATAAAACATACCAACCCAGAAGTTTTTAGCCATTTTTTTCTGGGTTTTTAGTTTTCTTTTCTTTTTTCCTCAGCTTGTTCAGAGTACCTTGGGTGGTGATACCTGCTAACTAGATGCCTCCAAATAACTTAACTATGCACTCCTCAATTTTTATTTTATATTTTTTTAAGGCTTCCTCTTCTTGCAAGTAGTGGATAATTGGAAATAAAAGAGCTTTGCCCAAAACTGTCCCACACCACTTCTTCCACATGAACTTGCTGACATACTCAATGTAGTCATTACCCCGGCACAGCTGTCATTACCCCGGCACAGACGAAGACACTGACTGTGTTGTAATATGTTCTATCTCTTTATCCTTAAAACTTGTGAATCCTCCTTCTGCCCTAGATCTCAGATTTCTTGAGCTACTGTACCAAAGGGAGCTGGCTTTTCAGTGTCTCTAATAATATTGGCTTTTGTACAAAAGATTGAAAAAGCAAGCTGGGTACTGGGGTGGATGTATGTAAGGGGTGGCAGAATACAGCCCAGTGTGTTCTTCCTATCAAATACACTTGACAAACTTTAATGAAAAGTCTTCTCTACTTCCTACTAACAGATGTTTCCAATTTTTTCTCTCTCAGCACTTTAAACCACCATCTTTAGTTTTCATGTCTAAGAGACATTATTATAGGATACATCATAATGATATACTGTACATTCATATACAGTATCCCATACAATGACTAGTTGATTTATAATTCAGATCCAATAAAGGGAAAAATTGATTTAACTGATGACTAGTGAAATACTAAATGCATTACAATGTTTGAAAAGAACATCCTTTTCTTGCAATGCGAGTGACATAATAAAATTAAATATGGATATAAGATAATGCCCATTATTATTAGGCAAGTGGAATCAAAGGGAAGAAAAGAAAGAAAAGCAATCTCTATGGATCAAGGAATGCCTAAACTTCCTCTTCAAATGTACCAAAGCATAAACAAAAACGGAAAAAAATCACAAAGAAAGTAAATTCAAATAATCTTGAATTAAAGTATAAAGTTAGTTTTCCATTAATTGATCTTTGTCCATCAGGACTTGCAGCACTGTCGCCACATTTGAGTACCATATTGGGGGTAACTGTGAATTTCGGGGGTCATTAACCTTTGGGTTTTTAAGCTCCGTAATAAATGATTGTTTCCATAAACCCGAATAGCAGCACAAAGACACAATTTAGCCCCACATCCAAGAAACTCCTATCCTTGTCCTACCTCACTTCTGACGTCTTCCTTCACCCCCCAAAGCCCCGATCGAGGTTTGTCCCCATTTCTCACCCCTCCCCAGAACACCCACACAATTAATACGGAGGCGAAGCAGTTGCTAATTTCCGTGTTTCGTTCCAGAAGCTTTACGACCGCTCTCCTTTCCCCTGTGCAGCTGTGTGGGCAAGGAGCCTGCCCGGGGGGTGGTGGGGAGGGCATCAGCAGGTAGGGAGCACAAAGCCAAGGTACCAGTGAGCTGCCACGGCGCTTAGAGCATCTCTTCAACATATTTTACATTCCCAGATCAGAAACAGAGGCCAGGCACCTTGGAAGTAGTCGGGATTTTAACTTTCTTTAAGCATCTGCTAGAAGTCAGTCACTTCAACATTTGCGCATATCTTTTGTTCTTCCAGATGGGTAAATTGCTCCTAATACAAAGTGACTCCTATTTGAAAGCGGCTGTGATTGCTCATACAGACTTAGATTGATGGTCAATTTTTTTATAATCCTAGTGCAGTAGCTTTTCCCTGCAGGAACATGTGTATTTTGCTTCTGGAGAAGCAGTGGCAGACAGCAATCGCTTCAGTGCCGGAGTCAATAGAGTTTATTACATTGAAAGAATCATACAGTCATTATCAGCAAAATAACACCCAAAACCTGGCACTAAGTTGCACATCATCTCACTGTTTCAACCGTAACATTTTAAAATACTTTAGCAATTTTAGATATTTTTCACAGAAAAGCTATTATATCTGAAAATCTTGGGAGGTTCTAACCTGTATTATGGAATTCAAAGAAACATTACTAATCAGCTATCAAAAATGCACCCGTAGAATCTGGGGGTCAGCTAATTTGTGCTTAAACACCTCCATTTGCATGTGCAAAACTGGATAATTGTGCTCCCAGTTGCCCATTCATCTGTACAGATGGGTGCACCCACACATTTTTGTGGGATAATTTTTGGAAGCCTATAGAAAATATGGTCTTTAAAGATTTTAATAAGGTTGGCAAAACATACTTTCTCTGCATAAAATTATGTAGTTCCCAAGTCTAAAATTACTTTGATTTAAAAAATGAAAATTGGCAAGGGATTAATCCATAATATGGTCTAATTACTTTTTTCTTAAAAATTAAATGGTCAAGATCTTAACTCAGTGGTTACAGTTCATGAACTGAAACTAAGAAACAGATCTTGAATAAGGGATTTTATTAGGTGTCTAAATATGTATTTAGCTAATAGAATCCTCTTACCTTTGGCTGAATAACAGGTATAATAATTATGAAAGCATATTTAATTTATACATCTGAAGCATAAAGCTCTACTAATTATATTTTTGTGAGATTGAAATGCAAACTGGCCAAAGCTTGGAAATAAAAAGTAAAACTGTCTTGCTGTCATTAACTTACAAAAACACATACATTCATGAACACACACACACTCAAACAAATACAGAGAGAGAAATACAGACAGGCACAGAGGATGTCAAAAGCAGATCATTAACACATATTTGGCCCGTACAGATGGTATTGTCAGTTTTTATTTAACCTTTGCATTGTTTTAAATGCTGAAAGTTTAATTTTTATTTATCAAAGTGTATTCAGCTCTGTTCAAAGGACATTTGCCAGTATATAAGGTATAGGGTTTTCCATTGCTCGATAAACAGATCAGGTTTTCAGTGAGGACTGAATTTTCCCTGTCATGTTCAGTAGGAAAAAACAATATTAGAGCAAGGATACTTCTTCTTGCTCTCTGGTATTTTATTATTTCTTTGTTTGCAGAGGTTACTTCTATCGGTAAGTAAATATCACTGTGAATTTCTCTTTGTCCTTCATCAATCAAACCCGGTCAATTATCAGAGTAGTGCAACTAGATCAAAACTCTAGGCTGTGCAGTCATATTACCACTCATATTATTACTAAAAGCGCATCTATATTCCAAACTGGGATACCATAACCCCTTTGTCATTTTCCAATAAAAAAGACCATACCAAATAGGCAGAGCACACCGTAATTAGCAGCTGGCAGAGAAAGCTGTAAATCTGTATGAGTTCTGAACGATTTGCTTACATTGTTGCTTTGTTGACAAATGATGCTGTACATGTTAATGTTCCTGAAATGTCCCCATTGCACCTGACGTGCCAATAAATGCCAGCCAGCTGTATGAATTATGGAAATAAGATTTTTGTTTATGAAGGTATCCCAGACATTTATTTTACTGCATGCCTCTTGACAGATTTAATGTCTGGAGTTACATTGAGAAGATATTTGCTACCTGACATAATGGATAATGGAAACTTTAAAGGCTTTTTTTAATGATGAGACTAATATATTTTTTTTTAATTTTACCTTGTGGCTACACATTTACTCTCGATATAAAGCTTGCATATTTTAAATGAAATGATACTAAATTGTTCCTAATGTACCATGAGTTAGATGCAGCCAGTGCTGCAGCGTATGAGAAAACAGAGGAAAAGTAGCTCGGAGAGCTACTAAAACAAGAGCACTACATGCAAGTTTTCCTATTTTCTAAGACTTTATTTTATCTCCTGTGCACATTCACTAGTATATCATTAGTGCACAAAGGTAGCTGTTAAAACTGAGGCATTTCAAAGTATGATAAAAATCTTTTAACAGATGTATTTATAGCAGGCTCCATAAAACATTCATTTAATATGCTAAGGCAAGGCACAGAGAACACAGAAACTTGTACAGCTACTGACTATATTTAACTATATTTAACTGAATTCAGAACCAAAAAATCTGTCACTGAACTCTGAATATTTAAAAACAAGGTGTATATTCTTAAGTATGACACACCCAAAAAAATAAATAAATCCCTGTAAGTATGGGAGTCATGAAAACTCTTATTCCAACCCTGCTTTTATTGAGCATCCTTATTCTAGCCAAGACAAATGATCCTAGGCATCCCATCTCAGAAACATAAACTCTGATCAGACTTCAAGTCTAGAGACAGGTCTGCAGGTTACCCTCAGTTTCCTCCAAAGCTGGTTCTGCTGAGCTTGCTGTATAAGGGCTCCAAAGCTCTCCCAGGGCCAGGGTGGGCAGCAGGTGCTGAATCCCAGGAATCCCAGCCCCAAAGTTTCTCTGCCCTGTGAGTGGGGAACCTGATTCCTGCTCCAAAGTGGAAAAATTTTGCCTGGCAGAAGAGCCTGTACTACGCAAGCTCTTCAATTCTTCCTCTATTAGCACATGTTAGTGTATTGTCAAGAGGAACAATAGCAACCCCACAAACCATTTATTCCATCAAGAACAATTTATTGTCTTTTGTAAGTTCATTTCCAGCTTCTGAAGCTCAAGAGAGAAAAATCTGCTGGTTCTTTAAAACTTCAGATGTTAAGGGGCTATTTGTAGTCATCATATAAATGGGGGTGGTAACCAAATTAACCAAATTCATTTTGTAACCACAAATCATTCCTATTAAAATACTCCCTTCTCACCCCACCTCAAAAGAAGAATAAGAATAATAAGAAAAAAAGGAGTCCAGATGGTTAAAATTATTTTTAAGCAAATATTTAGTGGTTACAGTTGAATTCTTCTGGCACACATTCTCCACTACAAAAATGACACCCCACATTCACTGTGTTAACCATTTTCCAATGTGCCAGCCAAATGAATGCCTCAGAGAACACACACACATACACACACACACACACACACACGTTATGGAAGCATTATCAGAAATGCTATAGTTAAGGTTCCTTTGCAATTTGGGCAGAAGGTAAGGCTATTTAGCACTACGTAGTAGAATTTAGTCTCCAGGTATGACAGGCAACTCCTCAACATACAACTGAGTTTTCTAAAGCAGTCTCTTTCTTGAAGCAGAACTGGTTTTCAGCATATTCTTTTATTGCAAAATGTCACTGGAAATTCTATTTGGGGAGTGGGGCGGAAGGGGGGAAAGGCTTGTAACTCTACATTCACAGCAACTGCCATCTCCATATTTTGCACAGTTTAGAAATGTTTCACTAGAAGACAAAAAATGCCTTCTTTTATTTCCCATACCCTAATTTTAGCCTGTATAAGAAGAAGCCCAAGGAACTCCCTTTGTTGCTCTGACAGTTACTTTAATTCTCCCGTGTTTTTTCTCGGGCTCATTCACACATTGACCCACACTACTTGGAGCGCACTCGGAGCATATCCCTGTGTTTCCAACAGATTTAGCAACCACCACCATTGCACGTGTGCCCCTCTGTGTGCCCAGTTCACATCACAGAGCAGACTGGTCGGAGGCTGATGGGGAGAAGCAAGAGCACTGGCACCAGTATGGTGCTGGCTATGGTGATGGACGGCCAGGGAAGGTGTCCCCCTGTACAGCTCCTGCAAACTGGTTGCTCCAGTCTGGCATCCCAGGAGGCCTGCCAGATGGAGAAACCTTCTCCGCAGCAGAACTGCAAGCTGTGCTTCTCGGGAAACTCGAGGCTGTAACCCTTTCCCTCTTTCTCCACATACCCTGTTGCTTCCAGATTTCTTTCGATGCCTACATATAAACAACCGAGATGAAATCTTGTTTCTCAGAGACACACAAACTTAACTTGCTTCTAATCCTTCTTTCAGCAAATTAACCCCAGATAACTTAACACTGTATATATAGCTTGGGGAATAGAAGCTAATTCATTCTAGGTCAGAGCTAAAACTGCATGTGGTCCACACGAAATGAATGAGTGTACTGTGGATGCTCACGTTTTTTTAAGCAGAAGAGACATTTGTTGTGAAGTTGCAGTGCCTGCATATGATGATGTTTGCATGGGCAGACAGAGGAGTTGTTTCGGGCAGAAATTAAGGTTGGTTATGTATTGGTCTTTGCCTGCAGTTGGTGAGACACTGCTAATAAAAAGTCTTATAGAAAAAAGAATCTAAGGTTAACAAAGGTTTATTTTGTTAGAAGTTAAGGACTGAATTATATATATATTTGTTAAATGAAAGGAAATACACGTCTCTCTCTATATGTATGCGCATACGCACACCTGTTTTACATTGGTGTAACTTCTCTGATCTCAGTGTTTTACATCAGGATACTGAAAGGTAAATCTGACCCATACCATAGAGTCTCCAAAGGGGTAACTCTCATTATTTTTGTTCCAAATGCCTATATTTTGCTCAGTGAAGATTAAAGCTAATCTATAGCAGAAGAGCAATGCAAGCAATCCCATGGTAAGTCTCCATTCTCCTCTTGGTACCTACACAGTGGATAGTACAGGAACTAAGGCTCCACTATCCATTTTCTCTTTCACGTGCATGGAATTCATTGAAAGTAATGGGAAGGAAATTACAGTAGTCTCACAGGTCTCTAACAAGAGATCACTGTGTGGAAAAATGTGACTTGTCAAGAAGTACTTTCTTTGTATTGCTTCATGAGAAAAATATACCGTAAAAAATAGTAGAAACCTAAAAGCTTTGCATTCCTCTTCTAGTACTAAATCAAACCAGATATTAGGTGCAATTTCACTGGAGACAACCCAAAAGGTATTCCTGTTGACTGAGGCCAGCGGTTGGCATAAAACATATATTCTGCTTCCAGTACATTATTCCATAAAGGTTTGCATTTCCCCTCTACAGTTCACTGTTTAAGTAGTCTGTTTACAACCAAGAAAATAAACACACACATATCAAATAAACAAGGGAAGAGATCTAATTAAAGGCTAAATTTACTTACTTTGGGGGAGCAGTTACTCTCAAACATTCCTGCTCTTCCCTCATAGAGGTAGAAACTCACTACCAAGAAAGAATACTTCAGTCAAGCATGGAAAATTTGTATTTTTGTATGAATAAACCAATATAGGTATTCTCCAAAGTTCCACATGTATATGTGTCCCTGCAGAAGAGAGGAGAAGAGTAAAACCCTGTCACAGCACTAGCCACCAGAGCCAGGCCTCTGTCATGTTGTATTTTATGACTGAAAAGCCAGTCCCAGGCAAATGCCAGCCCTTGTGCAAGGAGGGTTTGTATGGCACAGCTCTGCCAGGGCCTTGTTACAGAAAACATTACCTGCCTCACTCCCTGTTACTTATGTTCTGTGCTGAAGAGTGGCACATTGATTAATTACTACTCGAAAGTGCTTATAAAGCATCAGTCTCAGGCAGGTTTACTAGGTTGGGGCCTCCCATGATTTATTGACTAAGGAGAAAAGCAAAGGCCATTTGTGAAGGAGCATTTTCTTCTGGGTCAAAAAAAAAGTAATTTAAATTACTCATCCTCTTCTCCCCCCAGATTAAAGTGTCTGACCCTGCAGGGTAAAGCCAAAGACTTCCTCTGAAACTTATGCAAAAAATTAAACAGCAATAGAGTTTTACTCCACTTCTCTTTAAAGTGAAAATAAAGGAAATAAACAATCTGAATCAACTGGTAAGAAAGGTTTAAAATGTTTTCGTCTGCTGATGCAGGGAACTGATCAGACAACTTTAAAATAATTAGAGCAGAGACTCTGTAATACTTTTTGCTTTTTCAACACAGTTGGAAAGGCAAAAGAAAAAGCAAAGCACAGGCACATGAGGCATATCCACAGGAAGGATTCATTTGGTTCTGGTTTGTCTCTGCTGCTACTTTGCTTTTTTTTCACCAGTAGTAAACTGGCACTTTGGGTTTACTGTGCTTCACTTAGTGAAGCCTTTTAATAGTATATAGTGCAGGAATGCGAGAGAAAAAGATTCCCATATGACAGAGATCCTTTGATATTGTTACTTCAACCAAAACTTTGAAATACAGTAGCTGGTTTTGTGTGTAGCATATGACAATTTTTTCCCCAAGTCTTATAAACTTTGATTTACTTAACTGCTGTCACTGATGTGACTCACAGAAAAGAAAGCATGAAGTGATTGAAAGAGAGAAATGGCTAATGTGTTAGTCTATCTGATGGCACAAGATTATATGGGACAATAATTAGTGCAGCAAGAAATCTACAAAAAAAAATATTGGCAGTAAAGAAGAAAATATAAAATTATTGAAAGTATTTGACATTATCACAGTTTCAATACAGTATTATGCAGGTTTTCTAAGGCATTTTTTTCCTGTGTAGTAGCTAAAGTTGCACTAAGAAGGAGAGGAAAAAGGAGATATAACTGAGATATATATCTCATATATATATAAAGAGCTGGCACCTGAGGAGCTCACATTCATTGTCATATATTCTCCAATAACCTAACATGATGCCACACTGGCATTGTATACAACATCATGGGAAATGAGAGCAACTTGCCAAACTGTGTTATGGAGGGTGGCTGCCGTTCTTCTGAAAAAGTACATGTAGTATGTAGTACATGGTTATATATACAAAATACGTGTATATAAATAAAGTCTCTGAACACATTTTTTCTACTGCTTGTACCAGGCAATTAAATATGCAACCTCCATCTCAGCAAAACTTGAAAGTGTGAGGGCATTAAAGATACACTGAGAAATTGCACTTGAGATTGCTAATTCAATTAGAAGAAATGCAGATTTTCCCTGGGGAAAGGAAAGGTGATTTGGGAATATCCACCTCTGACAGACTATGCAGTCCCTACTGCTCACTTGTGACCGGCTCCAAAGCAGACTGAGGTGAGCTCTTGGAAGCAGCCTGGATAATGACACCAAACACATGCCGGTGGGATCCAATTTCCCTGCCTGCCAACTGTGTTGTTCTGCCCCAGACATGACCACCTATAGCAGCTATGCACCCAAAATTTGAAGCTGAATGTCATCCAATCATAATCCCAGAATGGTCTTGGTTTGAAGGGATCTGAAAGCCCATCTCCTTCCACGCCCTGTTACTAGACCAGATTGCTCCAATCCCTGTCCAGCCTGGCTCTGAACACTCTCTGGGATGGGGCATTTGCATTAGGAGGTATTGACACCACAAAGCTGACAGAGGGAAGGATTTTCTCCAGAACCTTCTGAGATGCCTTGTCCTTATCTGCCATGCCCTGCTCAGGGAAAGGAATTGACTCTTACCTCTCTATGATGTAGTTTACCTATATGTAAAATGAAGACAGTGCTTGCCCTCGAGGGGTGTAGAGAAGCTTAATTAAGCAGGAGATTCTTAGCCTTAATCAGACTTCTCTCACTTGCTAAGTACATGGGAAATCCTTCCGTTCAGGAACAAACTTGACACCATGACAAATGAATCAGCTTCCTTACCAATTTGCCTTTGGGAATTATTTTCCTTGGGAACAGATATTTATGAAGTTATAAAAAAAATACCCAAGCCAAACAAAAAACACCAATCCCTACATTTATATCACTGGTGATATTTTTCCTTCATATTAAATGTTTCCTGCACTTTTATTTTACTGGGGATCCTACCTTTGGGAACTGGGTAAGGACACGTATGACAGAAGATGTGATAGGTGTGTGAGGGCTGTGAGGTGTGTATGGGGCAGTCCTTCTTCATCCCACCTCTCAACCTCAACCCTTTCCCTCTTATGGGTATGATGACTTAGGACAGGAGGGACACCATCACCATCACTGACAGTTTAGTTGCCTGCCACAAAGAACTAAGAATTGGTCTTGTCAGATGCTGGACAGTTTTGGTGACATCCAGAGCCTTCTGTACAGGGACTTTAACATGATTTGAGAAGCTCAGAAGCATTAAGGTGGCATTCAGAACCTCAGAGGGTCACATCTGTTTTAAAGTCACTGGGCTATTTCTAATTCGAGTTTATAAAGACAGGCAAGAGAGTTTCAAATAATTTCAGTGATTTCCACTGAAATATTATGTTTGTGGAATAAATAGATGTGGAGCCAAATAATTCTGAAGAGTCTAAATTCCACCTTTCCTCTCCCACTCACAAAAACTGCTTTAAAGCAACAATGCCAAATTAATACAAGAATTATAGTTCTCACGGTATCTCCTGCCAGGCTAAGAAGGTACAGAGAATATCCTGAGAAACTCTGTTCTTATGAAATATTAAGTCCAGTTTTGAAAGCTATTATGGGTTCAGAAAATTAAGAGAAATATCCAAAGTTTTGGTATCTGACTTGAATAAAATTTGAACTCTGGCCTTCTGAGAGTAAATCAGCAGTATGCATGTGAAATATGTTTTTCCCTTCCTCTAAGCAAAGCACACCAGTGGATTGAGCAGAGGCAGAAGATGTTTCAAATATAGCACACCCCTTTTTACTAGTGGGTACTCCTGGACCCAGCTCCTTCTGCTCTAGCACCCATCTGCTGGGAGAAGAGCTGAGGCTAGTGCTTGACGTGAGATGAATCTGGGCCAAGTTTATTCATTTCCCAAATCGTGATCTCTGCAATGCCCTCCCAATTCCCATTCCTCCTGTCACACCATTCCTCTGGAGTTTTGGCTCTTCCCCAGCCCCACCTCTCCTGGGACGCTCCCGGACACGAGCTCTGGCTCTGTTGTGGCTTCCCCAGGGAGACCTGGCTGACAGGACTGAAATACAAGCTTAGTAGAGGAATGCCCTCACTGTTTTACTCTTTAGAAGCAGCAGAGCTGGGGTTATTTACAAAACCTCCTGGGTACTCTCATGCCCTGCTCAGCTCCTCTTCCTCCCTGGCTTCATGGAGTACCCAACTGGGCAGTGCCTTCCTGCTTTCTCATCCCCCAAAATGGGTTTCCTACATCTACTGATGGCTAATCCCTCCACACACACCCCTTCCAGCCTCAGCCCATATTATTTGCTGCCTGTGCTCCACCACCATGATTTTCCTCCCAGTTTCCACTGGGCTCTATTTATTCCTTGGGAACGGATGGTTAATGAGGAGACCATTCCATTTAACAGTCTGGGGCAGTTGTTTGGGTGTTGTCAGCACATTGATGGACAAGTTGCTGCCGATGGTGCTCAACTCCTGTTAAAAATGGTCTTGCCCAGCCCTACCCACTCATTTTGACTTGCCAGGCTGTGCGTCACTGTCCCCTGAATTGCACCTACACAGCTCAGGCTGTGCTAGAAACTGGGTCACTGAACCGGTCTACGTTAAAAATATCCCAGATATTCTTTAATGAAGTGTCAACAACTATTCTCAGGCTGAAGAGCAACTGGAATACCTCCTAATAATCTTGCTTACTTATGCAAAAAGCATGCCCTAATCTAAAATGTATTTATAATATAAAATGGAGTTCAACATTTGACCCGAATGTATCCCACTCTGTCACACAGACAAAGGAAATAAAAATGTGTTGCTGTAATTTCCTTGACAGCAAAAAACCAAAACAAACAAGAAACCTCACACATATATGTCTAGGCCAATATATATGGTAATGTGAAACAATGAGTTAGATTTTTCATGTCCATGTTGAAACTCATCTTGTTAGTTCTAAAATTGCAGCAGATAAATGTGAAATTATTTTTTTTAATGTGAAAAATCTAAACAAATAAATACACCCTTAAACTTCCATGATTAAAACTTCGACTGACTTTCTATAGAGTTTGGAAGGGGAAGGTTTCACAGCCAGGGCTGTGAACATTCTTAAAAAAAAAAAAAAAAGCATAATGATGATTATTATTGGGTTTTATTGGTGGTGGCATTATTATTTTTATCATTATTATTATCATGTGGTATCACCATCTGGATTATTATAAGTACAGGAGTGACAAGATAGCCTAATCAGGTCCATGCCCCATTGTGTCAGGCATTATAAAAGCACATAGTGAGAGTGAGAAAAAGTTCATAGTTAAAGCAGTTAACAGAGACAAAAGGTGCAGGGGGAAACAGTGGCACAAAGAGATGAACCGGCACCAGAGCTCATGGAGAGAGCGAACATTGAGAGTCTGATATCTGGAGTTAGCATCTCTTTAAACACAGACATGTTTGTCTAGGCAAATATATATGTATTAATGCATATCACATTATGTAGCTTGAAGAGTGTATATCAGGATTAACAAGAAAAAATAAAAGGAAAAAGCTGGGATTTGGTGTTTTATTTTCCTTAGGTAAAATAGCTTAATGAAAACTGGAGAGACTAAAAGCGATGCAGTACAGAGCAAATACGAGACTGAGTTTTGCTCGTGACTAACTTCAGTCAAAGCAATATTCAAACCACAACCCATGATAAAATAAAATAAAATTTAGAGGGTAACTGTTGGTAGGATATGACTGTGATTTGAACAAGCAATGGCAACGTACTTCCTATTTGGGATATGGACAGCAAGTAAGAAACTTGGTGGTATTCCAGCTGAGGAAGACTCTGGTTAAAAGCAGGCAGACAATGTGCATTTTTCAGCACAGAGAAATTTCTTTCGGCTTTTACAACCAACCATTAAGTACCCGAAGTCAAAAAGCCCCTCTTGTATTTTGCATATTATATAACAGTGAGTTAACCATGAAACAAGAAGGAATATTAATTATTTTTATTGTTTTTCTTCTACTTTGATTTTGATTTGTATTGTAACTTAAATACTTTGTACACTTGGCATTATGCACTTCCTCTTGCATTTACTTCGCTATGTACCTTACATGACTGTTTTATTGGTGAGGCTGCTATAATTAATTTTTTTAATGAAAATATTTTTAGACTTGTTCCTCTTTAAATAGGCCAGATATTTCAGCCTCATTTACAGATGTGAACATGCCCAAAATATTTCAGCAGCTTAAGCCCTTTTTATTACGTTGCATTTAAACAGTCAATTTTTAAGAGCTGCTTTTTGTCTCAAAGTTATTTAAAGTCTCATCTTGTCATTAGGTTACCCTATGAGTAATCTGAAGTTCAGGTTTGCCACAACAGTTAATAATTTTAAATTCTAGAACTGAAAAATTTACTATAAAACTTTACATTAGCTAGAAAAAAAAGTTATTTTTTAACCAGTGTAAAATAATTTAGTCCCAAATGGAACTGGTTTTTAGCGAACAATTTCTACTATAGTGTTCAGCTCAAATTCATAAAAACAAATAGACAAAATGACATTTAGCTGCTAGATCACATTTCTCTAAAGATAAACTGTAAGCTCTGCACAGCCATTGCTACCGAAAGCTGTTTATCCGAGCTTTAAATTCTACTCCCAAATTTGAATAGACTGCAGAGCTAACAGTGTTACTGAGGAGCAATATCAAAATATGTGCCTCCTGGGTCTAAAAACCACAAGTTATTTTAGCTTCTGCTAAGAATTGAGGGATTTTTTAAAAAAAAAAGTAGTTGAGTACAGTAAGTAAATAAATAAATACATTATCTACCTTCATGACCTTTCTGTTCCTGCAAGCAAACAGCGTCCATCATTTGTAACTTGACTTTCCATAAAAGTAACAGTTCATAAAAATCTGTGAAACTACTACCGGGAACAAACAAATTAAACAATGACAATGTAATAAAATAAAACTGCTGTTCTACTCCTATAGCAGAAGAATTGCTTCTTCGCTGGGATTAATACATCTTGCAGAAAACAATTTTAAATAATGTGTAACATATGGATTCGGCTTTTATTATTCTTCTAAAAGAAGACAATTATATTTATGTGATAAACTGTTCAGTGTTAGTAGCATAATGTTTATATTACTGGCCACTTAAATAGTCTTTGGCATAGTTTTATAAGGAACAGAAGCCTCCAGATCTTTTGAAATCCATCTTACAAAGTAAGTCCTGTCTGTTACTTGGAATGCAATGGTTTTACATAGTTTTCTTGATGGGAAAAAAAAATTGTACTGTAGGTAATCTTGTTGTTATACTGCATACATGATAACTTTCTGATGTTGTAGATACAGTTCTTATGGCATTTTAGGGCAGTGTAACGAAAAGTGTGACAGCCTTGAGCTGTCGGGAAATAGGAGAGGGGGAAAAAAAGCAACTTTCAATTTTAAGTTTTTGGAAAGGAAGAAACACTATATACTGTTTTCTATACTAAACCTTTCCAAGGTATTTTCCTTAATCTCATCACTCTTACACGCACCTACTTCTGCTCTCTGATTATGCTGGGAGATTATGTTTAAGAAAAGAGGGAGTTTCGGGTAGTTTTCAAAGAGCTGCTTTTGTCCCCATTATATTCCAGATAATTTTCAAAGGGGTGACACAGGAACATAGAATCTCAATATCTCAATATCTTCCCTTGCTTATGAGTAGGAGCTGCATGCATTTCTAAAGAAAAAAAAAAAAAAAAAAGAATGTGCTACCAAATAAATATTTTCTGTGGCTTCTGTGTACACGGATTTTTATTGTAAGTAATGCTGGCAGCAGCCTGTCTGCATTGCTGGGGTTCTGCTGTCTTGTGTGTCAGTCACATAACAAGATTATTCAGAAAAATTATGCAGGGTGAATAAATATATTTATTTGGATTTATCAAAAAAAAATGAAAGAGGAGGAAAAAGGAATAATAACCACAGTTTGGGGCATGTTACTGTTCACATTTTTCACTCCTAAAGTACAAGTTCGGTGTTTTCAATTCTCCACTTCTCGACTGCTTTAAAAGTTGGGGTTGTTAACAAAAGATAAAGAGTGCAACCTAATGGAAGTGAGATCTGCATATTCAGTTAATTTGGGATTTATTATCCCAGTAACTAGACTTGCAACTGTTCTAAAACCGTTTTGACTGAAGACTTGAGAATAGTACGAGTGGATGGCTACCCCCACCCCCATTCTTAAAAGAAAACCTGTGCCTGCTGCTTCCAATTTAGTGCAATCATGCCTCTTACTGGCCAATACAAGATGCAGCATTAGCTGTCACATGCAAATGAGTATTCATGGGGACTTTGAAATGTGCAATAAAGAATAAAGACACGCATTCTGTGAATAATTGTTTTCTTTTATAAAACTGGATCCAAAAGGGAGTGCCATTTCACCCAGAGTCTGTAGCCTTTCTATGGTTACAATCTGCTGTTGAAGCCAGATATTAGGAATGAACTGTGGATAAATGGAAGACTCCAGTTTACTGTGCTGTCAATCTTTCACACTATTGCATTTGCTTAACAAGAAATAATCCAACCCATGTTTGTGGTTCTTGCTAACTTGCTTTCTCTTCCAACTGGGACTTTTAAATGCATAGAGATGTATAATAAAGTTGTCCACTTTATATTACCTTTTTTTCTTTTTTTTTTTTTTTTTTTAATACAAATCCCAACCTAAATTCTTCTTTTCGCCAGCACAGACACTCAAAATTACACAGCAGCATGAGCTTCACTGCAAACCTGAAGTCTTTCAAAACACTGATATCACTCACCAAGATGAGAGAGAAAGAATAATTCAGATTTTTAGGGTCTATTTAGACACAGGGTGGGGAAAAAACCCCAGCAAGCTGTATGCAGACACACATTTGTGGAGCAGTAACAGCCAAGCTGAGTTCAGACACACACACCTATTCACTGAGCCTGCAGCCAGAATGTCTCTTAGAGAACAGCCATCGACTTGTATTGATATCAAATCATGGCATGATGTGGCCCTGTCTTTGCTGGCAGGACCCCAGATCTTCAGTACAGTAGCAGCAAGAAAGAAAGTAGATGCATGAATTGCAGCACCTTTGCAGTGAACTGCAGGACCAGAAGTCAGACTCGATGATTCTTGTGGGTCCCTCCCAAGTCAGGGTATGCTCTGATTCTGTGATAACTGCAGGAAGCACTCCAGTAAATTCAGACTTAGCTGAGATGGGACCAGAGGTGGATAAAACTTAGCCAGCAGGAAGAAGGAAAGCTAAGGATAAATCTTGCCTGTACCATGAGGAGGACTGACCAGTGCAGGCTCAGCAGAGGTGAAAGGCACTCTTGTAGGTAACTCAGTGCCTTGGATTATGTTTAATCTGAAAACTGGAGGACTCCAGCTCAGTCAGAGCTTCTCAGCATGCAGGATGTGGCTCTGCAGGAATCTCAGAGAGGTGATCAGAGCTGGGAAGCATTGCATTTTCCCCTTCCTCTAACACAAACAATTCCTTGTTGCCTTGTTTACCACACACCTCTGCTCTTGAAACAGAAGTACACATGTGCAAACACACTGAGGAAGTAAATCACAAAAATTACTACTACAATGATACAATTACTGTAAATAGAGGCATAAACTGAGAGAGGGTGATGTGGGGATGTTTCACTCCTGTAGGGAAGGATGCTCAACACCAAGGGTTGAACACATTGACCAAACCCTTTGCTTGACTCTGTGATCTTTCCTGTGATCCAGGCTGGCAGGAAGACAGTCCGTTCTTTTTATCTTTTAGCTCATACTGTGCCTTCTAAGGGAGCTGAAAGAGAGAATGACCCTGGGGCTGGGGCAGAGGGTTTAAAACGAGATTTGGTTTGTATTCCTGAATCGTCACAAACTTCCATAGGCATGTTACTCAGCTCCTCGTTTCCCTGCTTACCAAATATAGCTAGCAATATTTTGGTATCTCACAGAGATGTTAGCACAATCCCTTCAACATACATATCTGCTCATGCATTATCTCAATGGAGTCATTTCCAAAAGTGACTACAAAATACTCTGTGCAAACACACGGCTCCATGAGGCTTAGTAATGCCAAACACGATGCGTGGCAACACATCCTTGCAACTGCAGGAATGCAAACCAGGATCTCATTCCCATGTAAAACATACTTGTGAGGTCCTCCAGGACTTTACCCTTTAGTATGTCTCCCCAGCACAGAAGAATTTCAACCTCATTCCCATGTAAAACATACTTGTGAGGTCCTCCAGGACTTTACCCTTTAGTATGTCTCCCCAGCACGGAAGAATTTCAATTATTCATGGATCTTTGCCCCACTGTCCATGGCACAGGTGGCCCTGCACTTGAAGATACATCACAAGGGAGACCTGCATTTGAAGACCTAATTTGGCTTTGCATTATCCTGAGCCCAAAATCCATGTTTCACAGGGTGACTGCAGCCTTATCTGCAGTCTCTGTACACAGTAGGACTTGGCAAATGGAGTTTGGTGAAATGGCACAGCACACTACATAGGAGACTGACTATAAATCAACAGATTTTGGCTCTGCTCCTGGCTCTGTCACTGATTTACCATGGAAACTTGGGCAAATCTTTTATTCTCCCTATCTTTCATTTTCTGTACCCATAATGTAAAGATAATGATGCTGTTTTGCAAGCTCTTTTGAGATCTCGAGATGTTAAGTGCTAAGTGCATTTTATTAACATTAATAGCACCCAACTGAGAGCATGCCATACAGCACTAGCCTGGCTGTCCCCAGAAAACACACTGGTGTGGGAAAAGTGTGCATTTGTTAAGCAGCTTAGACACTGCTCATTCTCATAATACTTCCACAACACACGGGAACAAGACCTGACCTACTAAAACAAAAGGGGGTGGGGGGGGGTGGGGGGGGAAGGCCATAAGGAGAAAATTTCTAATATGACCTGTCATCTTATTTCTAGCCCAGGAAAACTTGGGGCTTTACTGGAGATTATCAGTGTTGCTGTGTGTGGTTTTTATAGCCAGCCACAACCCCAGTGCTCACAACTTGTGGTGGAGACCACTTCCATTAGTAGGCATTAATCACCATTTTATCCACTCCAGCAAAGCGATCACTGAGCAGACATTGAGTAGATGTGCTTAGTTATATCCTATCATACTTTATATCTGTCTCAGTTTTAAAATAAGTTAATTGTACTGAATTATATTCCAGCTCTTGTATTTATAAGACCACTGCATATTACGATGTATGTTTTTAAAGTGCTGCTTTGTTACTTTACACTTCCATTTTCAATATTTCTGCTCAAATATGTATCACAACATACACAGTAGAAAGGGCTATGAAAATTTTATTATTAATGCATGTTTTTTTCCTCTGCTGAAGATAGAACTTTGTTGTGCATGTTATAAAATGTTAAATATTAGAATTATTTAAAGTTAATAGCATGCCAAAGAAAATGACTAATAATACATTATACAATTAGATGCCTTTCATATGAGTGAATCCATTAACAAAATAAAATACATTCAAACAGAAGACTTCTGATTTGCAATTTTTAGCAAGGATTGCCCATGTGTAAAGCTAAATTATTTATTCTTTAAAAAAAAAAACCCAACTGCTGGATACATCAGTTTGCAATTATTTGCATTATGTTTGAATGCTTTATCATGTGGCTCTGATTCAAAAATACGTATCTCTAAGTTGATTTAGCATCTTCATCTACAAAAAGCACTAAACAGAGAAAAACAAAAGTAAGTTTCTTTTCCTGGATTTAGGAAATCTGATGATACCAGGAGCTCTTGGTGCTGCTCTTTTAGCTGGTTTGGGTGTGTTTTTGTTATCACTCTTCAGCCCAGATGTCCTCACGTAGTTCACAACTCTATCTTCCCCTCCCAAGTGTACCTTGTTTTCTGGATGGGACCAATTTCCATCCCATCCTACCCATACAGATCTCGTCTGGCATCATGCAGCTTCACCAGAATTTATTCAGATACTATAGCCCACTGGTTTTCCCCTTATTTTGAAGCTCGTTATCCTGTCTCCTCAGCTGATGTCAACATTATCCTTGAACAAAACACTGAGAAAGCAGCTAACTTTTCTTACAACAAGAAACAGATTTCAGTGCCACAGTGATATAATCTCGCTGTTTCCCTCCTGCTTTTTCCTTTTCCATCAATGCCCTGTCTCTAGAAAGGCATCTGATGCCAGCTAAAGAAAGTTCCACCAGGAGTGGGTAATCTCCTCCTCCTCACATCCATCTTCTCTTCAGTGCTATCTACTTAATTAAGTCGTTCTCAATCTTCTGTATCATAAGCACATAATGTTGGTTGATGGAAATGTGTTTTAAAATCCCTGTTTGTTTATTTTTTAATTATCTGATTACACCGGGAAAAGCAAAAAAAAAAAAAGAAGAAAGGAAAAAAAAAAATCTCTCTTTTACAAGAAGTAAAAATCTAGCAACAGCAGTGTCTTATTCTCTTGCAAGAGACTTTTTTCCCACCTTCTCGTAGTCTATCTAATCCAGTCTTTATAGATCATGGCATTTAAAAGTGCAATGAACCCAACTGTGGCAAATTCTGGTAACACCACTGCAAAACTGGTTTCAGGTTAGAGATGCCTTTTATTATCATCTTTACTCAGTTTGTGAGAGGTGAGGAATGCTATGCTTAGATTCTGCTGAGGTTTATATCAGGAATTTGGCATAACCTAACTCCAGGCTACTGTCACCCCAAAATAACTCCTGCCCATATGCGTCCCAGTGTCAGCCCTGGGTGCAAGCCATGGATGAGCCAAGTCTCCCACGTTATGTCAGCTGGTAATAGGGGAAAAAAGTGTGCAACAGGGACAGAGAAAAGGATTATAAACTAGCAAAATTGGACACTGACTCTAAAGTAGAAGGGAAAAATAGTATAAAACATTTGTTCCACTATATTCAACCCTCCATATCCTGATTATTTCAAAATTTTACCATGTTGTATAAATAATATTTGCAATTATATGAAGAAGAGAAAATGCGTTGAAATTAGAGCCCTGGATTCACAGGATGATTTCAAAAGGCATCACTCTCTCAACTCACCCCGAGGTGTTTGTCCATGCGAAGGGCTTTGATTAGGCTCAGATTGTTACAGTAGAGTTGGGAAATGGGACCTTTGATCTCGAGAGATCTGAACAATTCCTGTTACTTGCACTGACAACAGGCGTGGTACAGGCTGAGTGGTGTTAACATTCGGGTGAGAGCTGAAAACCCAAGTGAGAGCTGTGCTACGTTCTCACTTTTGAGACTCTGGTACCAGCATAACTTCAAAATTAAAATACAGTGTGACTACCTCTCTTAGTGTTTAAATTAATATGCTTAATAATCCCTGCAATAGTAAATCTAAAGTGCAAATTAAGGCGTGGAAGAGAAGGCAAAAGCAATGCTTTTTTCTTTATATTTGTGTATGTGGTGTGTATTTGCTCAGGACAGTAGGATGTGACACTTTATCAGTACTTCTTAAAGCTCCTTTTTTTTAAAAAAAAAAGGGTTTTCCCACTAAATATCTATGCAAAATTTTTATACACATATATGATGGGATTTTATTTTTTTAAAGGGAAAAAGCCAATGGTATAGTCAATAAGAATTAATAATTTTCCTAGATGCAAACATCTAGTGCTTCTTAAACACCCTAAGACATCTCACCCATCTCACTCTAGCACTCAATTTTTCAAGGACACAACTCCCCTGTATACTCTCTGCTAGACCTACCAGCCCTCCAAGGTCACTGACACTCAGCATCCTCTCAAGTGGCACTAAATAACAGTGATTAGATAACTGAATCAACACCAAAATGCCCAAAGAATGTATTAAGGGAAGATGCTTTCCAGGACTCCGATAATTTGCTCATCTAAAAAGTGCCACTGAATTTTTTACACTATAGTACTTTAAAAAAAAAAAAATAGAGAGAAAAGACAGGAATATTTAGTTCTAAATCTGCAAAAAATGATGCTATGAGTGACTTGAAAGTGTCTTAAGAACAATATTATATTTTCAGCAGGAATGTATTTCTAAAAAATGTTGCATGCACAAACGATTCAGTCAATATAAAAACACAGGTTTCCTCATAAAAACAGAAAGTTTCCAATCATCACACAAGTTATAATTTAGGAGGGGTTTTCTCTTTTTTTTTTTTTTTTTCCCTCCTGGATTTTTTTCATTTGAGTGTTTTCCAGTTTGGCCCCCAGGACTATCACGCAATGGAGTTCAACAGTTAAATGCATTAGCAAAGTCTCCTCCAACCAGAATCTCTTCCTACTGACAACATTTGTATCTACCACAGCATTTATGGTTTCCCAGTTCCCAATATACAGAACACCACAAATACCATCATAGAGCTTAATTCTGTGGTGTGGCAACTTCTCATCCCATGTCACCCTGCAGAATATTATGTAAAGTACGACTATATATATATAAAAATATAAAATATCACTCTGTGTTGCAGATCTACTGCAAGCTTCTATTTGCCCACTACTTTTACACAGAAACCACAGAACTACAGATATTGACCACATGGGAGAAAACCACCCCAAATATTAGGCCACACCATGATCTTGTAAAACACTGAGCATGACAAACTATAAGCAGGGATTATGCAAATTAGTTCTCCAGAGTATCCACCTCCTCAACAGCTTAAGATCATCCTATGCAAAACAACTCTAACACTTGGTTCAGTTTATCTAAATAAGACCGGCGATCCCCAGCTTCTGGAGATGATTCCATCATCCTAAAAATCCTAGGTAGAAAGTTTTCCTGCTAATAATTTTAACGAATGACTCAGTAATTTATTTCCTTTCCCTGTTATTTTAGAGCTCTGCGGAATGGCATTTCCTGTAGCGTTACTATCAGAACAACAAACCCAAACAAAGAGTCACCCATGACAACGATGAGCATCCCCAAAAAAAGGCAATCCCTCGTTACGGCATGCAAATCTACAGTCCTTCTGCAAATAACACTCCTTGAGGGGTTATCAAGAAGCTCTTCAACTTCTTGAAGTGTTACTAAGCAAGATGCTATTGTAACGCAAATAGTGCTGCGGTTAGAAAAGGAATAAAAGGCATGTTTTAAATGGTTGATCATACAATACATGCCATAAAATCCATGGTATGTTTGTGGCTGACCACACTAACCCAGTCCTACTGCCTCTTCTGCCCCATTCTACTGACTTACTCAGCACATGAAAAGAAAAACATGACAATACCCCTGGTAAGAGACATTTAACAGTGTCTAGAGCTACAGACTGGGTATATAAGATTTATAATTCTCAATATCTTTCTGTTTTGCTTTTTTCTTCACACTGAAGCCTAAATAGTTATATTGAAAATACATTGAAAATATTTCTATTGAAAATAGTTCTATCCATTTTTTGTTATACAATGTACACTATTTGCAAAATAATTAAAATCATCTGTTGCAAAAGTTAGTATTTCCATCAGATTTTGTCACCTGATTTATATTTACAGATCACTGTTTGAGCTACTATTGTTTCCCCCCTTCCCTTCTGGAAAGAGAAGGATAGGATACATCTTTTTCATAAAAATACTACTAATGATAATAACAATAAAAAAATAATAATAATGTTCTGTAGCTTAAAACAGAGAGAAAAAGAAGAACCCACATTAGTAACATGCACATATTAATTGATTCACCAACTACTGTGGGCTCAATTAAAGTATTCTGTTGTCAGAGTTTTAAAGCTTGGAAAAAAAATTTAAAACCCCTGAAATTCTTGGCTACAGCTTGGCATATGCAGGTCTTAACCCAGAAGCAAGCTGTTTTATAATTATTTCTGAAAATTGCTTCAGTCCATTTTATTTTCTGTGCTTGCCTGGGAAGTGTGAAAAAGAAAGAAAAAACTATTTTTGACTCAAGGCTTTCAAGACATTTTGATTCTCAGTTAGCAAGTAACCCAGTTTGAGTCTGATATTTCCATCGTGAACTTTGGATCACTCTTACTGGTTTCTCAGTGAGACTGGTCACATGAATAACTGCTGGCAGATGTGAGGAAGACTTTTCTGCCTGGGCTGTACTTGATCACACAAATGACACCAGGGCTGGATAGTGGCTCTAAGGTCAGACCCCATGTCCATGTCTTTCTAAGGATACTCATGTATGTCTGAAAAGTGCAATCGATAACCTCCTAAAACATCTAAAAATTGTATGAGATGGCAGGATATAAAGGGAAATCTCACTATGACATACACACAAGAAATTAAAGACACATAAAGGAAAGTGACTGCAACAGGGAATCAATCCCTCTTTCCCCCTCCCCCCATTTTTAACCAGTGATCCTTGCTGCAATTTTCAAATAAAGCCCATAACAATCCTCTTGGACCTTCACATTTGTAGGTGCTTTCTGGAAGCTGGGAGCTGAGAGTGAACCTGCTCTCCTCTGCCCACAGAGCCTTTGCTAGGGGCAGGATTGGAGCTGCTGGCTCCCTTCAGAGTGATATTTTGGATCAATGGAAATATTTGTGTGGTTTTGAATGGGAAGTTTTGTTGGTTTGGGGTGCATTTTTTTTAATTGTTGTTGTGAGGGGTGGGTTGTTGTTTTTTTTTTTCTTTCCTTTTTTTTTTTTTTATTTTAAAGAAATAAAGATGTAAAGGAGATGCTTCTCTTTCTTTATTATTTTTCCCCCCTTTTCTACAGCCAGTTTTCTCCTCTCTTTTTTCTCCCTTCTAAATGCTTCCTTCAAAACCACCCAGCCCATTTGTGTTGACCTGGAGGCTCCCTTTCAAAGGCAGCTCTTCTCTTGTGTCAGCTCCACAGGCTTTGCCCTCCAAGGCAGAGCCATCCAGGAAATCACTGTGATTCCTGATAGTCAAGCTCAGACATATGGTCCCAGCAAGCTCATAGAATCAGTACTATTAAAGAAAAAAAAATTTCCAAGATTTGTTCTTCTTTTCTCCCGGTTCATTGATAAAGAATATGTCAGTTGGGTTGAGGAATCCTGCTGGTTAAAGGTATCATCCTTAGCTGCTCATATGGTCTAGGCTCTTACTTGTCAATTAGATTAATCTGAGTCATTTTAGAACAATAAATATAAGTACAGATGGAATATAAACATATTGAAGATTACTGTTTTTGACGGCTGTTGTTTATTAAATCAGAAATAATGCCGAAGTGAAGATTTTGTTGATATTTCAAATAGAGAGGAAAAGTAAATTAGAATTAGATATTTCTTAGGAAAGGGAAAAAAAGCAAAACAAAAAAAAATCTCAACAAACCACCACACCACAACCTCCAAAACAGTCTATGGGCAATAAAAAAGCAGTGATTTTACTCAAAATGCCACCTATGAGCTACCTTTGGAGAAGGGATATGGCACCTATAAACTCAAAACACTAGGTATGTTGAAATCCATAAAATTTCCAATTACTGCTTCAGAATTTATTGTGCACATATGGAAAATAATACTTGTAAAAGAGAAAGGGGTTTGTGCCTGGTGCTGTCAATACTGTGAAGGATGGGGTGATTATAAAGCAAATTAACAATACTTTTAAATGTGCATTCACTTATCTTTCCAATTAAATCCTTGTTAAACAACTGCACAGACAGTAATGGTGCTTCTACAAAGCACTGATCAAGACAGTTTTATTGTAATTTTTACTCTGTAACAATTAATCAAGTAGGCATTTTCTTTATTATTAAATTATTTAGTTAATAAATATTTGCAATCAGTTCACATATTTCTGGTTTAAATTTTACTTTAAATTTTTTTTTCTCAAACTGAATCATACCCCACTATATTCTTATAGAAGAAACAGCAGAAATATTTTATTTCCTTTTTTGCCCAAATGGTTTTTGTTACCTTGAGGTAAGATTAAATTCATTTCCCCCACCACTAGTCCTCCCCCCAGTTCCCCCCCAGTGTAGAAGTATTTGGATATCTTTGGCTGTTCTTTTCCATGTTCCACAAGAAATGTACCTCTCTGCAATAATGTAATATTTAGCCTCTGTAAAAATTAATATATTTCTCCCTGTTTTGGTATATAAGTATAGTAACAGAGCTGTAAAAACACAGTAATTGACCTTTGGACAGTCCGTGGTGCTTCGCAGTTAACTCACACAAGGTATTCCAAATGAAATAAAGGGATGCAAAGGTTATCTGTGCAGCAAATAGCAAACAAAGCATAGGATATAAAGACAATTAGGAACTCTCTTGTATTATGCATGAGCCAACCCTTACTGAATGAACCAATAAGTATAGAAATTTGTATTTCTGTGGTTAGTTTCCCTGAACACATATCCATTGGGACAGAACCCTAGTGTTTCAGCATTGTGACATGAACCCTTTACAGCTCCATTTTTTCTCAGTTAGTTTAGTACTCACGAAAATTTCTTGTTTGACAGTCATAGAAATTGAATGTTTTTCCAGCTACTAAGCAGATTACCACATGAAGCATAAAGAAGAAGGCTTCTGCCTCCTTACCCGGGTGTCCCTGGTCTTTAGGCATGGAATTAATTCAGGATTACTAGGAGAAGTGTCAGTAAGAAGGACAGGGATCCTGCTGGGCTTAGCACAAAGAAGGTCCTCACCCCATTTTACTGGTGTGTATCACACACCTTGTATACAAGGCCAAGGTTGACTGGGGTTTGGAGTAACTTGGTCCAGTGGAAGGTGTCCCTGCCCATGGCAGGGAGTGGAATGAGATGATACTTAAGGTCCCTTGCAGCCCAAACAATTCTGGGAATCTACAAGCAACATAATGTCTCCAACCAAAGCAGAAAAAAATTCACTCCTACTCACCAGCACCCCTATGGATGAAAAGCCTTCCCTTTCTCTTGTGTTTTTCTTTCTCATTTACTTTTTACCTCACTGTTGGCTTTTTTTTCCCTTTTTTTTTTTTTTTTTTTTTTAATTTGCTCTTAATAGACAACTCCACCTGTCCTCACTTTCATATAGTGATGCCATAGTGACTCTGAGCAGCTGTACCTGGGGCACCTCCAGCCCTGACCATGTCAGACCCACCCTGGGCTTTTGCGCCAAAACAATGGATCTTCCAGTAGCATCCCCATAAGCAGTATTTTATCCCTTTTTCTATGGGTGTGAATTAGAAGAATACCCTTATAAATACATGTAAAGGCTGTAACTTTCTAGACCTTGCTTTAAATGACCAAACCTCCTCTAGGTTTTTCATAAAATCCCTAAAAATTGCCAAGTACCTTGTCTGTTTTGACTTTGGGGAGGGGGGTGTGTGTGTTTGTTTTTGTTTTTTTTAACATTTCAATTATTAGACTTAACCAATAATATGGAAAGCATGAGAGGAATAGATGTGTCTGTTTAATGTCTCTAGCTATTACAGAAGCCTTTACTGTAGGTTCTCAGCCAAAAATATTGACTGCCTGGGAGCTCAGTTTCTAAACCCAAAATTTTTCAATGCTTGTAGACTAAGAAAAGCACGAATTTCCTGATGTCAGTTTGGTCCAAGCAGCTTCTACTGCCTTGATTCAATGATTTGAAAAATGATGACTTAGAGTTTAGAAAGTGCTGAGAGATGTTATAGCCCAGTCCTGTTATGAGCAACTGATCTTTTCAGCGTTTAATGGGAAAATAAATCATAGATAAAAGATAATCCTGTTGCACAGAAGCAAAAAAGGTGTGATATCAATAGACTTTTACAGAAAAGAAAAACTGTAAGAGGGATAAAGTAAATAAGGTAGTTTGTTCTGCTGATGCTCATGTTGGCAAGGTCAAAACCCTCTTCAGGAGCTGCCTACCTCAAGAAATGAGAATGAAACACAAAGTATATTCAGAGAATTAAAAAAGATACAAGGCTTTTGTTGTTGTTGTTGTAACCCCATCCTCGTCCCAAAAATTCTAGAATTTCAATGGTCTTTTTTATGTTTTTACTGTTATTATCTCTTCTTTAATGATAAAGCTGTCAACTGTTAGTTTCTTTCCCTTTCATATTCACCAGTTCTCTCATTTAATTTTTGATGCTGCAGATGACATTAACAGTATAGGAGAAGAAGCCAAATAAATCTTTGCTATATTCTAATTAATGACTTTTCTAATAAAAAATACTTTGATATGGCAGCCAGCCTAGAGAGTTTTCTATGATCTTTAATTTTCAATGTGATACATATTATTTATAGCCTATAAATGTAGGTGTGACACAACGGCAAAGAAAGCAGGAAGAAAGAGCCCAGTAAATATTTGGCCTGCAGAAGAACTGATTGTGCAGTCAATCTCTGCAATGCAATAGGCTTTGTCAGAACATTTGTTGGCATTTACAACTAAATT
>JAWWEU010000163.1:3705742-3787432 GCA_035583155.1 Acropternis orthonyx
TAAATCTCAGTTGCAAAATCATATATATATATATATATATATATATATATATATATATAAAAGTATTACTTTCACACTGGTAACTGCTGAAAAATGAAGGCACAGGGATTGACCTGAGGAGGTCACAATAATTACTGAGGGAAAGGGATGTGTGGAGTCAGTCATTAACCATCAACCATCATTCCATTGCAGAGCTCCAAGCGACTGGGAAATAAGCAGGTTGGGAGCACACACTGCTTCTCCTAGGGACTTTTTTCCCCCTCATGAAGCATCTGAAACTGCTGCTGACCTCAGCACCTAATTGACAGGAGACACCAGGCTCTTGGGGACATTGAGTGGAGATTGCTACTGCCCTCCCAAGCACATGTTAAATAAATCCTGTTTCCCCTCTCTCCTCGTAATTTTTCAGGTGAATCATGACTCAGTGGGCTGTTTCCTGCTTACAGGTTCCTGCCTAGCACAGAAAAAGGATGTTTTTAAACAATTCAAACAGTGGTTGGCTGTCTTTAAGCCATTCTTTGTGGTGTTTATTGAATGTTCTGACCAAAAATTACTGGATTATTCTTTGGGAATTGCAATTTTGGGCTGTCCCATATCCTTCACCTGGTATTGGGGTCACCTCTGGAAACTACTAAGTGGCATTAAAGTTTACAGGTGTTGAACTTACTTCTGCATGGTTTTACCTGAGAAAAACCTAAGTATAGACCTGGTTAGAAATATTTTATAGCTGTGATTTTAAAGGATGTGGAAGGGGAGTCTGAATAGATATTATCACTTCCCATTGAAAATCTAGTCCATCGTGATATAAAATGCATGAATGCCCTAGTTGTATCAATAAAAACTAACATAAGAAAGAGTAATTATCACAACTGATAAGATGATAACGTGGTTCTCCAGGGGAATTAGTTTTCTTTGAATTTCCTTTGGTCACTCAGTAGGCAGATTTCTTGCAATGTACCTTAAGTACCTAGTGCCAGAGTGCCTTTAATGTACAATTAACTTCATCTTTATGTATTAATTTTTCACAGTAGTATAAACCAGAAGAAAAAGGTGCCTGGTACCTCTCTGCTGCAAAAAGCCAGCTTAGACTTCTGTCTAGCTTTACAGTATCAGCCCATCTGTTTTAAGTGAAAACTTGAGCAGTAATGTTAAGCTCAAGTATGTTAACCTTTGGATGCCACAAGACATGATAGACAGGACCATTATTTTTATGGCACAGCTTTTTCCTGAGCAAAGATCCTAGGCAGTGAAGGATAGAAAATCCCAGTTTTGCCTCTCTGTCTCCAAACAAAATACAATGTACAGTTATTTGAAAGCCAAGGCAGACTATATTATAGACACAAAAATACCCAGCAACTATAAATTTGAGAGAGCCCAAGTAATGAATCAAAACTATGACGCTGATTGGTAAATGATGATTTATTCAGTCTTGCTGAATTTACTGGCGTAAATACCAATTCCTCTTAAACCAGAGTTCATCCTCCAATTTCAGCTAAGACAAGACTGATCTGGAGCATCTGAGGAGGTGGCAAACACCTACTGCTCCCCTGAAACTTTCCCTGGAGATGTAAATGGAGGCTTGAAGGTGGGCATATTTTTATATCTCTCCTATCTCTCGATTTCTTGAGAATATTTGAGTCAAAAGTCTTAGTTTATGCATGGTACAAACCTAATTGAGGAAGTTGTTCTCCACCAGCTATCACCTCCCCACAGAATACACAATATTTAACCGTTCTGGTAATAGTTTCCAGGTAACTTATAAAAAGATAATAAAATGTAGGACAAAATGTTGCAGTACATTCACATTTATACTTGATTAATTCAGAAGTCTTTAAGGCAACTTAAGATTTAGTATTTTTCTTAATTTCTGAGAAATTTTATTTTCTTGCTTAGTAGTACCAAGTTCACTATCATTGATGATATTTGCTAAGCTTTTAAATGTGGGGAGAGTTAGTCTTTGCCAGGAGTAGTAAACCATTTGGAGAGATGACTGTATTTGTCATTCATCCTAATTAGCTCCCAATATTTGCTTCCACACCTGTAACAGTATCTACTGATCAATGTTAGATTTGTTTAGGCCACATGGGTGAAAAATGTGCTGTTGCATTTGCGGAAAAATGTCATTGTACACAGAATCTGTGGAAATACGTTCAGTAAATATGCACAGGATGGTTCTAATTCTGGTTAACAGGTCCCCAAAATATTCATTTTCCCTCTTCTCATTTTCTGGGGTCAGATCTTTGCTTATTCAAACTCAGTGGTAAATCTTCCACCAACTTTGGCACAGTCAGTACTCCACTTTTAGTATTTCCTTTTAAGTTCTTTTCAGCACCTTTTTCTCTTTCACTGGTTTCCTTTGGATCCCTGTTCTACTTTTGGTTTTGTTTAACTTTCAACATCCAAACAATCTGCTATTTTTCCTTTTAATCTTTCTCTTTCCCCCTCACTTTGATTCTTTGGTTTCTACATATGCTGTGCTTTTTGCCACCTTATTTCATGTCTCCATTTCCTCCCTTATTTTTAGATTTGTTTGTTGTTTGTTACTCATCTCCAGTTTAACTACTATTTTCCTCTGCTTACTCTGCTCTTTTTCCTCTCTCCTAGCTGACATTTCCCTCTGTGCAATATATTTCTACCTTCCCGTTCCTCTCTTTTCCAAAACACGGCTCATCATTCTATGCCACTAATGTATAGCAGATCCTGAAATACTGTCATCTGAGACAGTTAAGTACTAAACAAAACATTACCAGGGTGGAGGAATCACTTACCCTGATTGACAACAAATCGTAACTTTTGTATTGTTGCCAGATTGCCGCTAACTCTGTATATTCCATCAACATCTAGACCTGAAAGAGAAACACATATTTCATTTTAGATCATAGAAGTATTTTTCTTTGTATGTCTGTCAGGAAGCCAGAAGCACCCTCACGAGTATGAAGAAGAACAGCATAGAGAAACAACTGAAAAATAATCCACCTGACAACAACTGAAGTGCCTCCTGCCTGATTAAAACAACAATGAAAAATAAAAGTGGTAGATTAACTTAAGTGAATACAAAACACCTAGCTATAATTATCTTGTAATTCTGTCAGCAGAATATGGTTCTTCAAGGGGGGGTTTGAGTGTGACAGGAAAGGAAGAGGTAATTAGCTCTTGTGCTCATCGAGAAGGGCTGTTTGGGACAGGCATGATGCTGTGCCAGCCCTGCTTTAACACGGGGTGTTTGTATTAAAAGCGCTGGGGAAACTTCTGTCTGGAGTCTGGGTTTTCCAGACATGAATTTCTGAGGCTGTGGCCTTTCTGAAAATAAAATGGTGGGGTGCCCACCCTGAAATCATGAGGTATGTGAGACTACACACAACTACAGTTTCCCTACTATATTCTTCATAGTGGATCAGGCAGGTTTGAAGATGAAATTAAATATCCCAAATAGCATATGCCCTGGAGTACATTTCTTCATTAATACAGGCCATTCTTTTCAAGGACAACTTGACAGTCTTGTTTCTCCCTGCATATCTACTCAAGGTTTATCTTCTAGGTGAAACTAGATGTCATACTCCCTTTTGTGACATATTATCTCCTACAGCAAGCTCTGCTGATATGAGTGTTTAAAATAGCACTTCCAGCCCTGATTGCATAGCTGAGCATTTCAAAGTACATGGGAACTGCTCTCCTTTTCCAGGAGAATTAGCTGTTGCCCAACAATGACTGCATGCCCAAAAATCTAAACCACTAAACTGTACATGGTCATTTCACATTTAAAACTTTCAAGTACATAAGAGGCCAAGAGAATCTACATAAACCAATTTTTTTAAAGGCTACTTATCCCTTGGAATGCAAGTTTTAATTAGCTTTTGGCAAGCAATTTCAGAGAAAGCCTTTCTCTTAGAAAACGCTAATTTGTCAAAACCAAAAATTTTCAGGAAATATTTCCCGACAACGTACCTAGGAGGACTATTTTTTGAATTCAGGGTGGGGCAAAAAAGGAAATCTGAAACTATAGGGAGGAGTGTTAATAAGTCCAAAAGCCCAGAAGCCCATTTGTAATAACAATTAAAGAAGAAGAAGAAGCTGAGGTTCAAGTCCTTATTGACACTTGCATCATGCCCTGGCAGACGAGTGCCATGGCTAGTGCACTCAGGTGCTTGGAGGTATTTCTCACTGATCTTAAGACATTTTAAATGATCTATATTTTCTTTTGATGCAACCTGAAACCACCTAAAGTATTTTATTTATTTGTATGTTTGTTTTCCTTCTCTACAAAATACAGTTCTATTTTATGTCTGTCGTGCTAGAAACACCCTGGTTTGATTTGTGTTAAATAATCTATTTTAAAAATTAATAAAAAATTCCTTATCTAGTTATTAATAATAATGATGAACTGCTTATGTGAGTGTTTTATTTGACAGTTTTCTACCCTGCACCTGTGGGTGTCCTGCAACATAATACTGAGAGTGATGATTCATTTCAGGAAGATCTCCCGTTTGGTTACAGAGGGATAAAGAAAAAGTTTATTTAAGAAAAATCAAAAAGGATTTGGCAATCAAGAAAACTTGGAAATTATCCATCTGCTGGATATATAACATATGAGCGAATGGAAATTACTAAAATGTTTAAGTAATGCAATTCTATCCTCAATCTGAAGAGTCTAATTCTGTTTTAGTGAGGGAAGAGTGAGAGAGAAAGAGTAATTCCCAGCAAGGGACTGTGGGACTCTTGTGGTAGGGGATTAAGAATTGCATCATGTAAATTGAAGTCTAAACCAGAAATTAAAAAGGAAAAATAAAGCCTCCAAACAGAATGTTAACCTTTGTTTGGATCTAACTCAGCTCAGTTTTTAACCTTATTGCACATATGGAAGTGAAAGCAAACCATGTCACTTCAGGTGAAACAGTCTCACATTAAGAGCATCAATTTGGAACCTGCATAAATTATCCAAATCAAGTGAGAATGACAAGCCATATTGTAAACTGGTGAGTATTACATCTTGCAACATGGAGTATACAAGTGCATTATTATTGTTAAAAATTTATTTTGGTCCAGAAACGAGATCTGACTAGCATTTTATTTGGGCACTATGCAATATGGCAGAGATAAAAAATTTTAAAAAAATAAAATCCAAGAATATCAAGCCAATTATAGTGTTCACGTGCCATCAACTTTCTGCTCCAAGAACTTTGAAAGTTGAGCCAAACCAAACCAATACAAATTGGTGGATTTGGACATCCTTTTTGTGACCACATTATCTTAGCTGGACTGTTAACAACTTATTTTGGAAATCCAATTAGGCACAAAGGAGAAAGAGGGAGGAAGCTATATCTTTATAGTTCTAATATCCTGATTCTGTGAACCATTTTCAAAGTAAATTCACTTTTAAGGGCACCTCTATAAAGAATAAAACATCACTGCACTGTTGTCAGTGTTTCTTCACGGCAGGCTATAAATACTTAGGGAACAAGATGAAACAAAAGCCTTGCAGAGTTTTCTATCTGGTGCTGAAGTTTAAGTATAGTGGTAAGGAACATTTTCAGAAAAAAAAAAAAGTCATTGTAATAAAGTCAACTTTAGTTCACCATAGTGGAACCTTCTTGTGTTTTTTAGTGGGGTTTATCAGGGAAGAATCACTGGATTTTGCCCTAAAGGAGAACAAGTCTTTTATTTGCTTTATATTCCAGTCTCCAACTCTGTTTCTGTTTGTTTTAATGAGGAACCTGAGAACAGGATGGACCCACAATTAGAAATTATAGGCAAAAGCATGATAATGACTTCAGTATTTCCACCCTATACTTTGTAATGGTATAAGAAATGTAGAAAAAGAACTTACTCAAGAATACCTCAGTTCAGCTGCCAAAATTGTAACTATTTTATTTTAAAAAATTATACAGGTACTCCCACTGAGAAACTCAAACCAGAACAGGACTCAGACTTGGTTGAGATTCATGAGCAGTAATGAATGTTACAGTCCCTCTGCACTGCACAGAAGATGTTAGAAGAACATTTATTTAAAACATTTTTTGCACTCCTATTTTATCCAAATGGAAGTAGTCATGAATGCAAGTCAGCGGCAGATCCAGTAAGAGTTTGAGCTGGAACCAGGTGTTGCAGAGAAATATTAAAATCATGTGAGAAAATTAGAGTTTAGGTGATATATTCATTCAAAGAAATGTTTTAAAATATTAGATTTTGATATTTGAGGCAGAGGTAGTGCAGGTGATTTATGAACTGTCTGGAATTAAATGTTCTCAGTAATTCTTTTCTCTCCCATAGGACAAATCCCTCTCCCAAATCACATTTATTTTCTCTAATCTTAATCCCTATTTGACAATATCTTCAAATTGGACAAGAAAAGAAATTCTCTATGTGTGGGGTGAGGGGGATGGTGGTATACAGAAATTTCTCTGTTTTTTAACAAGATTTAGAATTTAAAACATACAACTTTAAACAGTACTAGGTAACTTCCTGCCTTGAAACCCACGGAACTTTCACAATTAATGTATCCTGAAATAGGTGTGGTCCCCAGGCCTGTTTTGTAAAAGAAACCATCGTGCTGGATTCAACAACAAAGTGAAGCACAAACTTGAAGAAAGGCATTCTTTCGTTAGTCCTTTCATTTAAAATCAGTTATGTTCAGGGCAAAACTATTGTATTTCAAAGGAGCCTATTATGTCTTCCCATAAACAGAAAGATCATACGTTTTAAAACTAAAGTATCATTATGTAATCAAGCTGTTGTATTATAAACTATTTTGTGGGCTCAGATGCCCAGGGCTATCTTTACAAATATTTAAGAGGTCATTATCAGGGTATGTTCTCCCTAAAACTATAATTCTTTCCTCGTGTTTTCATATGCATCTTACCCTAAATAACTGATTTATAAACAATTTTTTTAAAAGTTTACTAAGAGAACAAATGTGAGGCAAAAAGTCATTTCAAGAAGCAGAAATGAGTGAATGCAGCAAATATACCCCTGTCAAGATAATGCAGTGAGAAAAACACAAAACAACGTGCAACAAAAATAAAAATTTACAAAAGGACATTTGTATGCCAGTAGATTAAACATCATGTAGAGCAGCAAAATATTAAATCTGACACATTAAAATTTGGTATTAAAAATATTATGTCTGATTAGGGTGACATAATGTACCCAGAGTTTCAGGTGAATGTGGATGCAAAAACAACATTTTTGACTGATGCCACTGAAGTTGATGAGAACAATGAAGCCAATTTGAGTTACACCACAGGCAGGGTTGCTGACATCTCTGTCCTCCTTTTTGGTGTGGAAATGGGTGGGGCTGGACATGCCCTAAAGCTCCCGGAGCAGTGCTGGAGGCGGACACCAGGATTGGCTCTGCTCTGCTGGAGCAAAACTGCTGCTTTGATTGCCAAAACTACCCCTTCTTGTACTCCTTCCAGCAAAGGAAGCTTATTTTAAGGCTTAAAACAACATCCCAGCAAACATCTGATATGAAAATAGGTCCCACCCCCTCTCCAGGGAAGGTACCTTTCTGTCATGGAAGTAAGTGACCTACTAATGTTATGTTAAATAGTTCTAACAGACAGAGAATAAACAAACCTAGAAGATCAAACAGTGGATGATATTGGAAGTCAATCCAAAGGGGCAAAAAGATAATCACTGATGTAAAAAGATCCGTTTTCGTTGATGCCCATGACATACCTGTGTCTTTCATTTGCAGATAAAAGATAGAGAAATATCTGGAAATGACAAAGGCCTAAGAGTTATTCTAATATTGTAAAAGCAGTAAGAGGGATGCTCTTGGAGGCTGGCTAGACTGACCTCAGTCACAGACAGTCTACTTAAATAATTAATTCAGGACACTTTGAACAAATAATTCATAGCAGAATATCATTAATCCCAACCAGCACAGTTTCATGGAAATCAGAGCTTTTTCTAGAAAACTTGTTTCATTTTTTGATAGGACTGAATTTTTGACAGGTCTGGTTGATGAAGGCAATGGTGTTGAAATAGTATGTTTGGCCTTCTGTGTGGCTTTTGACTTAGTACCACATGACATTTTGATTAAAGCACTTGCATTTTATAGAATTAACTGGGCATATATTACATGGATTAAAAACTGGCTCAATGACAGACCTAAAAATGTGGTAGTTAATGGGAGATATCAGTTAGCAAGGTCATAACTGGCTCTCGAGAGTGGAACTCTCAGTCCAGTGTCATCTAATACCTCTATCAGAGATGGGCAATGAGAAAAAAAAATTCTCTTGGCAAAATATGCAGATGACACAAAGATCAGGGAGATATTACATGATGATGGGGACAGGTAAAATTACAGAAGATCTGAACTACTGCCTTAAATGGCCAGTCTGGCAAAACAAGGTTTTGTATGGAGGGTACACAGGGTACTCTGGATGTAGGATACAAAGGACTTGAGGTTTACTTTAAATAAATAACTGAGTTCAGTGCTACAACAGAGAAGACTAATATGATCCCTTGAATTAAAAAAAGAGTATCAGAGAAGCAGAGAAGAGACTGAACCTCTTCATGGGCTACAAATAGGATTTCTAGTAGAGCACTGCACTTGATTGTGATGCAAGTAACATGTAACATTAAATATCATTGCTTCATATTAAAGAGAGAAGGGAGAAATTTCCTTCCCATCAGTACATTTGATATGAAGGCACTGGAATCCCAACCAGCACTGTCCAGCTGAAGGACCTGTGACAGACAAACCTGAATTCAAGGTATCATGAACAAGATTTTCTTTATTCTATAATCAGTAGAAATCCAACACTGCTTAGAATTTAGTAAGGGCAGAGACAGAGGGGGGCGCAGAAAGGAGAGGAAAAATGGTACTAGTTCTTACCAGGCTATGAAATGGCTCTGTTGGAGGTGCCTGACATGAGGTTTGGTGAATCTCTTTAGGAAATTAGCTAACAAGAAATAATTCTATGTTTGACTGCAATAATATCAAGAAGATGAGGGGCATTCCTACATAAAAAGAGAATCTAATTTTTTCTTGCAGTAATAACTCCAAGATGCAATGAAAGGAGAAAAGCTTGACTAAGATCTTATTGTTTTCAAGACCCTGTAGAAACTGTTTAATGGAAGCAATTACAACACTGAATATGAGCATTACATACTGAGAATAAGTAACAAGTGAATATGATGGATGATATACTTTATTCTGTTTCGTATCACTTGATGGTAGAATTTCCACTTAGATATTTATATACAAATAAATAAGGGCAGCAACAGTACAAAGAAAGTGTAATTTAAATGAGCACACAGTTCACTGCTACGCGGGGCTGCTGTTTAATGCCTAAATCAAGCTTGCTATGCCTTCGTCTTCTTCTCTATTGTGCTGTGCTTTGACATTCAAGAAGTTTATGGTTTAAAAGCCCCAGGAACAACAAGACTTACTCAGAAGGCTGCCTGTGACAAGAAACAAAACCAAGCTTTGAAACTATTTGTTTTGAATGAACGCAGCGTGATCACTGTAATTTTGCCGTTACCTCCAATATATACTTTTGCCATTCTGCTGGTCCTACTTCTTGCAGCTAAACAAAGTGACCTCATTGCTTTCCACTGTATTTTCTTTTAAACATTGGCCGGGATGATTGAGATTCAGGAATGTGGGAAAATGGATTCCCAAGCCACGTCCATCCCCTTTAATTCTGAGCTGTAATTTTTGGCTTGGCTTGAATCACAGTCATCACATTTCAGTCTGAATCTCTCTGTAAAGTGATCTTTCTTAAACATTTCTTTCACTCATCATGGGATCAGAAACAAAGCCATTCTAGTCTTTCAGCGAAACACTTACAAACGTCTTTTTACAGCGACTCACAAGAGCTGAATTTCCTTTAAAAATGTTTGAAAAAGAGGAGGTTTTCATTGCCTGATTGTCTTCTTTGTGAATCTTGTCATCTGTATGCCATGAGCTACAGCTATTTTAATCTGTTTTTGTTTGCAATCCATTTGGTGTCCGCCCAAGAAAATGCAGGTGATTCTAATTAACTTACTGCTGAAGATGTGGAAAAATCTCAATTGTGCGACAGAGAATTATACACTTAAAACCTTCCCTCTATTATTTATAACAGCTTATTAATGAAAATGATTACATGAATACATTTACCACCTGATTCATCTTTGTTCACTTTTTAAATCAACAAGGTTTATGCTAAAGGGGAAAAAATCCCAACCAAATAAAGACCTCAAGTACACACACCAGCTTGCTTGTTTAGATGGAATGGCAGTTTAAAAGGAAATAACATTGTCTTCCTTCATGCAGCACAGTATAATATCTGAAATTACCAAATGTTTGGAAGTAGCCATTCTCTCTCTGTAACACATTAGTATTTAAATTTGGGAATGTTTATTTCATTTTTGTTTGCTTGTTTGTTTTCTCTTTTAATACCTCCTTCACCATTCCTATTCTCTGTCATCTTCTGCAGTTACTGCTTCTCACGTACATGTTAGAAGGTCCATTCTGACCAGTCCTTAAATCATCTGAAATAAAGTAAGATTTCTCTGGTTCTCTGCTACTTTATCTAGTATATTTTTTCATGCTTAACCAGGAGTGGTGAGGCACTGGAATGCATTGCCCAGCGAATTTGTGGATGCTCCATCCCTGGAAGTGTCCAAGTGCAAGGTTGGATGAAGCTTGAAGCAACTTGGGATAGTCTAAGGTGTCCCTGCTCATGGCAGGGGGATTGGAACGAGATGATCTGTAAGTTCCTTTCCAACCCAAACCATTATGTGATTTTTATAAGAGGTCTGTTAGGAGTATTAGGAATCTTCAAAAGCTGAATGGTCCTTCACCAGCTGCCCTCTTGAGATAGAAACAGCTTCACATCTCCAGAGATCTTCACATTCCAATTCTTACCTCTCTGGTGTTGTGGCCAGAGGACACTGGGAGTGTGGGAACTGACAGGAGGGATTGGAGTAATTTGTAGGAAAATTAATGGATGTTACCTGCACTGAGTATTTTCTGCTAGGCACAGCTACCAACAGGCACTCTACCACCTTCCATTTCTATTATTCTGTGCCACACAATATATGCTCCGATAGCCGAATTTGAATGTGATGACAATGTGGATAATGCAGTTTATTTTTGGGAGGATGAAAGCCTGAATAAAGGTTATCATTTTGGGAGAAGCTAACGATGGAAAAACTCATCCACTGTGTGACACGCTCAGAACAGCTGGGGATGTATTGTGGAGGGTGGGGGAAAAGAGAGCCAAGGTATTTCCTATGTTCAAGAAATATATACAACATTGCCATTTCTTATATCCCAGCTGTGCCTGTTAACTTCTGGAAACATGTAGAGCTCAGCAATAAAGCATACTTGACTGATATTTACTGCAACGTGCATTATGAGACATTTTCTGTCACACGTTACGTTCTGAAAGAGTTAAGTAACATGAAAAATACAGGCTTGAGATTATATCTGTCATGGATGAAAATACTACATTTATGCCTCATTGTAATCCATTCATTGGTTTATGGACCCCGAGCCCTCCAGGGAGTGTCACAACTCCACATGATACTGCTGAGAGCTGTATTTTGCTTTTGGATTTCTGATTTAGCTGAAAGAAGTTTAAAAACACATGTAGCCTGACAACTCCCTATTGGCTATACAGCCGAGGAGGGTCAAGAGCATAAACTATTCCAGCAAAAGCCAGCTGTAACTTAGGCTCACTGTGAAGATCTGCCTGTTACAGACAGTAGCAGACAAGAAATTTATGCATTTTGCTAAATCCTCCCACTTTGGTTGAACTGTGCTTCATTTGGGGGTCCATCATCACCAACATCATGCCTGTGTTTTTTGAGCAACATCGGAACACTAAAGGAAATTGCACTTTGGGGGGTCCAACTCTCCTTGTAGGACTCTATAGGACTTCCAGTCAGGTCCACTGACACCAGAAGGAACTGTGGTTAAAAGCTAAGGGACAGATACAATTCTGCAAACATCCCTTGCTCCCAAGGCTGATTTTAAAGACAATTTAGTGCACAGTAGGGACAAATCTTTCCCTGTCTTTCACAATAGTGAGACATTAAATTAGACCTCAGCAATGTCACCTCCCCATCCTGACTAGATGCTTGTTGGACTTTGAACAGTTGGGACTGGAAGACCTGTACACGTGGGCAAACACAATCTTCAGCCAAAATGGGTAAGGAGTTTGCATTTTCTGGACTGCAGTACCTCTTTGTTTGGCAAGAGATTTATTTGTTTATTTATTTATTTAATGATAGCTACTGGGATAGGAAGTTTAAGATAAAATAAGAATAGTTAGGATGAAAATTGAAAGTCACAGAACTGTTTCTTCCATAATTTTTTTGGTTTTAGAAATAGTTGAGGAGCCCAGAAAGGCCCAACATTCTTCTCTATGAGAGATCCACTACTTGGTAGCCTGACACTGTGTTCTGTTCAGCCTTCAATGTCTCAAGGTTATCTACAGGACCAGATCCTACCTGGCCACCTGTTGGGACATCCTCCAGCAACTCAGCATTGCTGGGGAGGGATATCAATGCAGAGTTTATCTTTTATAGTTCTACAACAGTTAAAGAAATATCAGCAAGGCACTTGATAGCACTTGTTGCATAACACAGAAGGCTGGGTCTGTGTCTTGCAACCAGAAACTAGACCAGCTCACTTCTGGGTTTCTAACAGAGGAATGTGCAGGACTCTGCTCTAAAAACAGAGTTGGGGCTCTAATGTGGAACTGGTAACAGACTTTGCTTATTCATATTGTATTGTAGGCATCTATCTTTGTATTTGCTTTTTATCTTCAAGTGGGAGAAAACATTTGGAAATTAGATTCTTTAGCCTAAGGCACACTATCAGACACCTTTGGGTGTTACAGTCCATGGCTGTGTAGAAAAACCAAGGGCTCTCTTGGGAGATAAGTATACACATGGCTATCTAACACCAACTTACTGAATTCTTAGCATTGCATGTCTGCCTAACATATAAATGGGATAATGCAAAGGTGTGTGTGTATGTGCATACGAAGATAACTTGCACTTCAATAATATTTTTCCCAGTGTACATTGCACACATTTAAAGACACAATAATGATGAAAACCATAGGATGCCACTGGATGCTCTTACACCTTATTTTGTGTAAGTCTCTAGTCGAATAAGTAAAATTTGTTTGTTTTTGTAAAATTCTTATTTAGTGTTATGAAACAATTACATTGAACAGTACTATGTGAAACAACAGAGACTTTAATAGGACACAAACCTATTTGATTACATGTATTTTCACTTTATTTTGCCATCTTAGCTGCAGGGCCGTGCAGTTACATTATTTTTTTCCCCTGTCATTTCCACTGTTTTCTGTCCCCAAACAGGTTCAGGTAACTTAAAAACTTTTTCTTTTTTTTTGTCTTAATTTAACTTTAGCAGAATATGAACCATCATTAAAGAAACATTCAGCAAATGGTGTAGCCAAGGTAACTACAGAAACCATAAAAATCTTGAACTGGATTGCAAAGAGTGGTAAGTAACAAAAATTAGGAGACTAGTGCATCCTTCATTTCTTTGACAGGAGAAACTGCTTAGTTTTTGTGCCATGGTTTGACATGTGTACCTGATATGCTACACTAAAATAGCACAAAACTTCTATGTGAATTGCTCAGGGACTCCCCAAAAGAGATTGTTTAAGTACAGTCTGAAAAGGAACAAATTGCTTCCTACTTTGAAATATGCAAATAAAAAAATCTCAATGAAATACAAATAATATAAATGAAACCTAATAGAGACTTGCAAGAAATACATAAAAATACTGACTTCTGATAAGAAAAGCCCTAGTTGCTGGCAAAAAAAAAATAAAAAAAAATGCACTGGGTAGCTGTTAGCTGAATTTTGGGTGAAGTAAATGCATAAATATGAGTATCATTTGATATTTTCATGGAAGATAATTATTTTAAGATTTCAATCTACGGGAAGAATTTTGATTTGAATCATTGTCTTTGTGTGTTAATGCTGACTGTACCATGGAATGATGTAAGGAAGGTAGAAATCCAATCTCATCCCTTTTACTAAGGTTCCCATAGATCCTCTGGTATTTCTGAAGGCTTGGAAAGATGAAGTTGGCATACAGTGTTTTCCATATCTAATTTCCTTCTGTGGTCAAAATTCCAGTAATTATTAATGACATTTACTATAGAGACATCCAAGACACTTGCAAGGTTTCTAACAGAAACTTACTGTAAGCTGTGGACTTTGTGTTTTTAGTGTATGGTGTATCAGAATACAAAAATGCAACTGAAATACAGATAATAAAAGAACTATTGTGAACCATTTCTTGTGAGCAAATTCAGACACTATTAAAACATCCATATATCACGAGTGTCTGAAATTTTTCAAAAAATACTGCGATAGTGGAAGTGCTCCTGTGCACAAACCTCTGTCACCACATCAGTGCTGTTTATGACCAGAGAGCAGCCACTGCTGTGAGGACAGTCCTGCAGGTCACAGATCAGGGCATTAAATAAAGTGTTCTGTGAGCTCCTCTGGTTTAGTGGAAAAGTAGGAAAACCTGCCTGCTTAAAGAGTACCCTTCCAGCACCTTCCACCTTCCTGTTTGGGTTCAAGTCTGGCTTGTACTTTATTTGGGCTGGAGAATTTGAATGATTTTGTTTTCAGTGGTTAGAGGAGGTGCTCGGCCTGTTCAAAGTTTATAGGCCCAGTGAAAGCAGTTTTCAGTAGAAGAGGATGTATCTTATCTTTCTACTAAGGTTTATTAAAAATATGTAACACCTGATAATTCAACACCAAATGAGTGGCTGCTAAATTTCCCCCTCTCTTTGTCTCCCTGTCTCACACACACAAACACAGGAATGCCTCTCAGCTGCCAAACTATGTGCCAAGATTTTGTTCACTTTAATCTCGATCATATGAGTTAGAGAACCATGAAACAAAGTTTCTACCAAGTATGCTGACAGATTTTTAGTTCTAGTGGCTCCACAGGGCATCACTACAAGTACACCAAGGAACTTTCCTTATTAAAGATTTCTGAGCTGATCCGTTTTCCATTTAAGTCAACATGAGCAGTATTATCATGAAGAACTCAGCACTTGCTAACTGATACCATACACTCATCAAAATGATTTCATTTCTAAGTAAACAAAAAGCTGTGGTACCTCCAACACCATTGTGTGGTTGCTGCTGGCATGGGAACACCAGTTGGTGGCAGCTACTTTGGTGTGTTATGTCACGTAACACCATGTCAGTTCAGGGTTGACAAATTGAAACATATGGTTTGAAATATTGGGGGGAATTTTTCCTGGGGAGGTGGAGAAAAGAGGAATGGAATAGCCTCTTTCTGTCTTTGGAAGACTTCCTTATCTTCTGAGTGAAGACATCTCAGGGCAGACCCATCACCTTACCCTTGGTTTGTAGGGGTCCATGGTGATTTTAAGACGCACCCTATCACCTGTAAATGTCCAATAATCTGGGCAACTAAACAAGTTCCTGTTCTTTGTTTTCACAACCTGAGAGAAAAGTTGTGCATTAACATTTTTTTTTCAAATATATAAAGCTGAAGGCCCTGAAACAACAAAACACTGAACCATTTCCTTAACTGTAAGGAACTACTATTGACCACAGAACAGATCTATTCAGGTCCTTAAAGAGAAGTTGCCATCTGTCTAAATAGACAGAAGCTTGTATCCATAAAGCAGGAATTACAGGAAAAAAATTACCAATAGGCATTACAAAGCAGAATAAGCATGAGAAATCAGTTTCTGACAGCAATATGTGTTTCTCCTGAATTCCAGTTATTTGAAATTCATCACCTCTGACACCAAAAAAAAGGAGTGCGTGAAGGAGTCATGAGGAGAGAGCTGGATCCAAGAGGTATGGTTCTGTTGTGTTATGAAACCAAATGCTCAAATTTTGCTCACATTTACATATATGTCATTCCTCCCAAACCAGGGAGCATTCTTTGAGTGAAGAAAAAAAGAAGTTGGTTTGCTATATAATTACATCCATGACCCGTGTGGATCCTGATTATAATAAAACAATCTTGCTGAGTGAATATACAACTGGAGACCTTTGAAGGACTTGTTAGTTCCTTGGGGCTTTATCATGCAGGAACCAATTTAGGGACAATTCTGTTACTAGATTGCAAGCAAAATCAGTTTCATAATTTCAGAAGAGCAAAATGAGTTAAAAAATGTTCTCTTAAAGAAGGAAAAGCCATAACATAAAGCCTCCCTTTTAAGCTGCCCTCCTTCTTTGCCCTCTGCCTTCCTCCTGAAGCTCTCTGCTGGTACAATTTCTCTCACTTAGGTATCAATCCCATTAGACTGTGGTATTATATGGTTAAAACATTGATGTAACACAAGCTGCTACAGCAAATAATTGAAGTAATAAAATACAACTGCAGTTATTTGCTCTCTTGAATTGCAGGCAGAAAAAAAAAAAAGGAGACAGTTTTTTTTGGTTTTTTTTTTTTTTTAAACTGACCCCATAGTGTTGCATACAGTCAACAAAACTTCTTTTTTAGTGTGTTTTTTTTTTTTTCTTGCTGTAAAACTTTTTTTGAAAAATTATAGTGCAGTTATAATAACTTATTTTTTCCCCACAGGAAAAGCAATCAGTTTCCATTGTAGAATTATGCCTTCATAATTTTATTTTAAAAACATAACTTTAAGTGACAAGGATATTGAAAGAATCTGAAACTACACCTCTTTTTTTTCCCTTTAAAGGCACTTAATGGACTTGAATTATTTTGTGTGTGTGTGTGTGTGTGTGTGTGAGTGAACATCTCCTCCAGGCTAAGACTCATTTTGTCAAGTGTTAGCCCAAAATGTTCTATTAATGGCTGAACTGTAAAGTCTGACTAAATGGGGTTTGCAGTGAAAATCCTGCCAGCTCCTTGTCTGTGGTGGCATGTGTGATGTACCAGGACATAGAGCCTCGCAGCCTTGGCTTATTCAGGAGGAAAAGAGAGGGGTTTTTTGTCTGTCTTTTTACCTTTTTCACAGCTAGGAGGTGAATACCCTGATTTGTGAGCTTCCCTGACTCTGCCTCTGACCAGGGGGTATGTCAGGACCTGTTCATCCTCTTTGGCACAGAGCAAGCAACACACACATTCAGCTGGACTTAAATTTCTTTAGACTTTTTGTTTCAGTGCGTACAAGTGTCAACTACTTGATTTACAAAGTGTGTTAACATTATTTTAATATCTAGAAAACGTTGTTTGATTCTTTTTTATTTCGTAGGTTAAGTGGTTTGTTTTATTTATTAAGCCTATTGAACAAGATTTTATGGAAAATTCAGAAGACAAAATGCCCTGTTTCCCTCTACATGTTCATGAACAGATATATTATACAATGCTAGAAAAAGGCAAAAGGCCAAACTCATCTCTGGTGTAATTCCAGTAAAAGCAATAAAATTACACAAGGCATGAATTTGGCCCAGGCATTGTAAATGTTACTCTGGTGCACACTGAGTGTCTGCTTGTTGTTACTGGCACAGCTTAAAATACAAATCCCCTTTTTTTTTTCAGAAGAGTGGATACATTTCTCTGGAACAGATTAATCAATGGACCAGGTATCAGGTAACTATGACAAAGACAACAACTGCTTCAAATGCCTGCCTGTTTTATTACTTTTTCTTCTTCTAACTAACTTAAAGTCTCTGCTTTCCAATTTTTAAATAATTATATATTTATTCTCTTTTGTGTCTTGTCATTGTAAGGCTTTTACTCTTTTTTTTTTTTCTGTTGTCTCCTTTTCTCTAATTTGTCTTGTATGCCCTTCCGTGATGTTTCCTGTTGACACTTCTTGATATTTTTTCTAACTCAGAATGTGGCTTTCTAGCAGACACAGAGGCCCCAGAGTGAATACCCTTCAGAGCCAACTCTGACTTGGACCTTGCACAACACTATTAACTGGCTCTTACTCTAAGAAAGGTGGCTAGAGCAGGATTGCCTGAGCCTGAAGACAGAAATGGCTGAGGAAACTTGCCAACATGTTTGCACTAAATTCAACCGCTCTTCATTTCTACTCAAAAGAAGAATTAAAAAACCAAAAAAACCCAAAAAAGGCACCAAACGTTTTAAATCACAAACTTTCAAGGGCTTTTCTCAGAACTTTGTTGTTTTATATTGCATTCATCTGTATGTTTGAGTTTATGCTTGTTGGCCACTTTAAAGTAAACATAGTTCAATGCCCTCAGAAACAGATTTCTTCAGCCCATTAGAATTCCCTGAAAAAGGCTTTATCTGCTGAACTGCTGGATATTTTTGTGTGTGTGTAATTTTTTTTCCTATCAGTTTGTTTTGTTTCCCCTTTTTTTTTCTTCTTTTCTTTTACATTCACTGCATATAAAACTTGGGAGCAGAAGCCTCCTTGGAACAAGATAGAATCATAAAAGACTTCAGGAATCTCATCACAAGCTAAACAGTACAAATTGCACATTCTTCATGGAAGTATTAGTTTTTAGTGCGTGCCTGGATCCAAGCATAATAGATTATCCCAAAGTGGGAAAGAATGAACAGTACAAAATTAGCAGAACTGGGAGCTCAGATCATTTGGTGGAGCAACATGATCTCTTTACTTTCAGGGTACTGAATTCTAAAGCCACTGGAAACAGTATGTAAAATTATATCAGAGTAAGCAAGGAAGCATGTGCAGGCCTGGGAGAATCAACAAAGAGCTTGGAAAATACGTTTCCAGAGGAAAATAAATACTGAAAATCAGTGAATGGGATTGTAGGAAACAAAATGCTATTCATGAAGAATTTGTTGCTTTGAGGATAGAAAGATACCATAGAGAGAAAATACAAATAAAATACTTTTCGGTAGCTGTTCAGGGCCAAGTGGTGTTGGAGAATAATCCTGCACTCAGACAAAATTATAAAATGGCACAGGATAGGTCAGTCTCCCGAGGTTTCCCTTCTCCTCAAGGAAGCCCTTCCAGAACAAATCCTTTATGCCACCAGCTGATGGGTTTGGTCTAACCGTGCTGGGAAGTAGCCCAGGAACACTGTGCATTTACTGGGAGCTCCAGAATGGTGGTGAACATACTCTGGCAGAACTACCCTGTACTTTGCTACTGCCTTCCTCAGGTCCTCGGGAATGGGAATGAATTATTTTTGAGAACCAAACAGATACAAATTGCTTAAGCTAAATACAACCCTGAGAAGCATGTTGGGGAACACAAACCTGATACCAAGGAGTACTGTAATACATATAGGGGTGGGGGCAGGTGGTGCAATCACCATCCCCTGGAGGGATTTAAAAGCTGTGCAGATGTGGCACATGGGGACATGGTTTAATGGGGTGGGCTTGCCAGTGCTGAGTTAATGGTTGGACTCAATAATCATAGAGGTCTTTTCTCACCTAAATAATTCTGTAAGCTTCTTGGGCTTTTATGCAGTGGCTATTAATCCATGCCTTGGCTGCACATTCTGCCATCCTCACTGTCTTATAATCTACTAACTACACCATACCAAAGACAATGATCCCAGCATGGGAGTCATCAGCTTTCGGAGGTGTTTGGGATTGCTTTTTCTTTTAAAATTCTTCTGCAGTGTTTTCTTCCATTAGAAAATCAGATTGCATGAGACGGTTTTGAAAACTAATTTTTTCCCTAGCTATATTAAATGTATTCACCATACTTTATATTTTTTAAAACTCATTTCCTCTTTACTTAACTCCTTGAGATAAGTGAACTATTCTCTGTGTAAACATTCTACCAGAATACTGACTAACTTTTAAGCAATATATGATTTAGAAGGTAATGAAATATCACTTTCTTTTTCCTCTCTTTTTTTTTTTTTTTAATAAATAGGTTTTAAAGTGCTTTTAGCTGCACTTTAGCTTTTAGATTAAGAGATAAAACTGATGAAAGGGACACAACCTTCTGTCACAGGGCAGCATGGCATTTGGGAGGTGAGGTAGTTTAAAATACCATTTTTATCTTCATTTCTCTCCACTGGGATGACTGTATTTCTTTACTACATCACATAAGGTAGTTTATCTTTGCCCATAAAGGCATTTTGTTCCTTAAACACTGAATATTGTGCAGTATGAGAATGTGTGACTGCATGTCTGCAACAGTTTTATGCACAATCAAAGCACAGCAAAGGATGTGAAATTAGTTAAAGACAAAGTGAGCATCAGTTTTAGGTGCTTAGGGGTGTCAAAATTTGGAAACCTATGAGAAATCTGAACTTTGGAGAGCAAGCACTTCAAAATTCTTGCAAAACCATGTCCTTCTTAAAATTACACACCCAGCCTTTAAGTGCCTAATGGTCCCTTCTGAAGTCTTGCTGGTCCTACCCCAGCAGGTCATCCCCCTCTCCCCACCCCAAGCCAAAAGCCCACACTCAGGAGTTTTTTTGTCACTGTTCTTATTTAACATGATTTGTTCACTGGGGCTCAGAGCAATGAAACCCAGTAAATAATACATTGGACAAACAGAGAAGATAACAAAAGGAAATAGTTAAGGTACTATAATAATTTTAGCCATTCTTTTTTCAGGTCACTATAATCTGCCCAAAGATAACTAATTGTTCAAAGTAAACATTCCACTCCGACCACAAAAGGAATCCATTACACAAACATATAATTCACAGTCATTTTTAGTGGGTTGTAAACAGTTTGGAATGAGCATAAAATGGGACAAAAATCAAAGTGAGCATTTAGAAATGAAAAAGTGTTTGCTACAAAAGGTCAGTCCCTTTACTTGGCAAACTATGTAGAAAAGCCTGGGAAAATGTTGAACACACAAGCAGTAAGGGAATTTTAAAGCCAACAACCTCCCTGTTTCTTTAAACAGACATCGGAACCTATAACTGGATCCTGTCAAACAAACGACAGCAAAAAAACATAACAGCTGCTAAGAAGTAAAGTTGAAAGATAAAGTTTTCTAAGCTAAGAACCTTCTCAGAAGTGGACTAAAGGTCTTTCTTAAATCTTTAAGCAAGGTTATGGATCCCAGGGTGGCTTTTAGGCATTGAATCAAATATGTAATTTTGTGTATCATTCCTGTCAGAGCATCCTGTGCTCCAAGAAAAGCAACAGAAAACAATATCTGCAATGTCCAGCTCAGAATGGAAATGTTACCTGTAATCATCAGCTTTGCTGGATGCAAGTTATTTAGGCTGATTTGAGAACACTGACTTGGATTTGGGAATGGAGGGAGAAAATGAAGACTGTTTCAAAAGAGAGATGAAAGTTAAATTATATGTCCCTGGAGCATTAGTAATGTATTTCTTCACAAAACCTAAACCACACTGGATACCCTCTGTACGTTTAGGATACGGACTGCTCGGGGTGTTCATTTACTCTGTCATTAGACACACAGACAAATGATCTTCCCTAGAAAAGACTTTACTATCAGACTGTTTTCACATGATAAAATACTACTGTGAGAAGTACTGGATGGCATGTTGTTTAGGTATGACACAGACTGATATTTTTAATTTTTTTTAATGCGTTCTGCTCATGCCTTCCACATATTAAAAAAAAAAAAAAATAAAAAAAAAAAAAAGACAGCCAAGACTTTTAAAGGGTCATGGATAAGAAAATAAATAGGCGACTCCAGAAATGACTGGAAATAATATCTGGCCTAGAAACACCAAAAAGTCTTGCAATGGGCCCCACCCTTGGCAAGAGTGCTCAGAATGAGAGTTATAGTGCAGTGGGAGGATTGTCCCAGGCTTTCCTCGCTGTACTGCTCAGCTCAGCACTGGTGATACCTGTGAGAGGCTTTGCAGGGAGAAGAAAAAGCAGATTGAATACAAACTGAAATACAGGAATACAAATTGAAAAAGCAGGTCAACAGATAGCCCCAGAAAAGCCTGAGGTCCATCCAAGGTAGGTGAGGATGGCAAATTAAAAGAAGACAGCAAAAAAACCCCAAGGAATATGCTGTTCCAGGAAAAGCTTTCTCTTAAAGTCCATGAGAAAGCAGAAAATTAAGAAATGTTGGAGATCTTTGAGATTTACTTCAACCTGATTGCTGCATGGTACAGAATTATTCTCTTATCCTCACCAGATCACACCACAGACATGGGAGCTTTTTCTATTTAGGATATTGCATGAGATACCAAGCCTATAGCACTCTGCCAGGATACTGGTGGCTTCAGTGGCAGAGGTCTGGATAGCTCAATAATCAGGACTAGAAGTTAATCAAAAACTATGAATGAATAATTCAGTAATTGTTATAAGTGATTCATAAGTACAGGAAGAATGAAGGAAAAAACTGAGCTTCCTTAAAAAAACCCCAAAGCTAAATGTGACAGTTGCCTTGCAAGTTTCCAGGAACAGGAACATTTCTATTGCTTCTTTTTATTAAACTCCATTATCAGCTCTGTAAGAAGGCTGAGAAAATGAAGAAATACTTTCTGCTCCTCAGTCCTACTTCAACAACTAAAAATACCAAAAGGGGCTGAAAAAATTGAATTAATTTTGTTTGTTTCACATTCACAAGTGAATCTTGTTGGATAGATAAATATGCATTATGGTGTGAGATCTTGTAGAGTAGACCTTATAAAGCACCTCTGTCCTAAAATGGTGAAGAAGCAAACTAGGGGATAAATGACCAAAATCTGAACTAAGTTAGAGTAGAATAATTTCAGAAGAAATGTCTTTCTGATATTCATTTTAACATAGTGTAACTAAATAGGAAATCTTGCCAATGATTAATGACAACCTCTACATTTTTATTCTGTGGGAGAATATTTCTACAGTTGATTACTGCATGTAACCTCTTCTACACAATAAAATGTGCTAAGTAATATGGTTTATTCAGATCCCTGCTAGACTTTCTTTCTGTGCAGAGTGATAATGCCTTAAAAATCAGAAAAACAAATAGAAAATCAGTAGGTGAATAATAATTAAATCCATGAGCTGATAACTAAGAACACAACTGTTCGGTGAAGTATGAATGTTCTGTAAGTAACATTTATGGTTTCCTAAGGTCTTTTTTTTCCCTAATAATCCTGTATCTTAAGCAAAGCACGCAAGTAACATTTTTGGTACAGTTACAGTATGTAGATGATATATTTTCTAAATAGGAAAAAAAGCTTTTCTAGCCCAGCCAATATGCCAGCTGTCCTGAGTATCTAGGCCATCTTACTAAGACTATGAAAGTAAACATACAGTTTTCATTAAATGTGCCTTTCCCATAATTGGTACATAAGTATTTCCCATGACTCTGCAGTGGAGTATCTTGGCTGGAGGCATATCTGGCCATTAAGAGGAGGGCTTCAGATCTGTTGAGTCTCAGCCATGCCGGGAGACTTGGCACCTCCACATACTGCTTCCTAATACCAACCCCAGTATAAAATGTCATCAGAAGCTTGCATAAACATTGGACTTAGCTTCACATAAATTACTGCTGTCCTGAGATAGTTTATGCCAGAACTTAGTAAAAACAACACTTTGAGTAAATAGAATGTGAGTAAATGCAAGCATCTTAATCCAAGAAAACGATAATAGAAAAAAACTGTGTATCAAACATAAACTCATAAATATAGTGATAAAATGAAATTTTTATCTCATGCCATATGATTAGCTTCTATTTACATGTTAGACTAACTAAAAGGGGTAGACTTCCTAAGTCACAGCAAGTTTGAAGGAAACACAAGAACGATAGTGCAATACAAGGAAGGATGAACTCCTTGGAAGAAACAGTAATATGTTCAGTTTCTAATACGAATATTTTCTTGATAGTCACAGAGACAGTAAATATCTAACCATGCTTCTTGGATTTGTCTGTTACAGTTCAGCAGTGCAAAGACCTCTGGTCTCACTTCTCCTGCGAGAAATGGTCAGATACCACAAGCACCTATGAAAAATCCAGCGCATCTTTTGGAGAACTTGTCCAGAGATCATAACCGAGCAGTCCTCTAGACATGTTCTGCATGGTGTGGCATTTTTACAATCTAATCTCTGCCTTTCCTTTTCATGTTCTGAATTTCTCCTCACAATTCCTCCTCTATTAATAGTCACTTCACACATTTCTCCCCTTTCTTTATCCAGCCTCCAGCCTCCCTCCAAAAAACCCAATGCTGCTATCTCCCCCTACCGAACAATCTCTGGTTTGTTTCAGTCTCTGACTTCCTGCCAATCATTCCGGGAATAATAATATCCCAGTGCTCTTTTTGCTCTGTAATTAAAGCATGAATTTCTTTGAGTTTGAAACTCCAGGGTAGTTTTATTGCACCTTTCACTATAAAGCCAGGTAACAATGGCAGAATTAAAATAGCTTTTTCCTTTGTGGATAACGCTCTAAGGATCTTTTTATTTTTTCATGGGTACTCTTGTTCTGAGACTCCAGTATATGGCAGTGACAATGGGTTCACCCAGTCTTATTCTGAAAATAAATTTTCTATCTTTTGCAAGATATATGTTTCCCCAGATCCCTGGAACAAGTTGTAAACTTGTAACAGATGGTGATGAAGCCTCACATTTTTATACAATACATTTTAAGATTCTGCATCTACCGCATGTACCTTCCAAAGAAAATGACCTTCAGTGAGAGAAGATACACTCTGCAGAAAGGAAGGCAGGCAACAGTGTTAAGTGCATCTTTTTTATACTATGAAAATCCTTCTTATTAATAAAAACTTTTAATGAGGATAGATACTCATTCCAATATTTTTACAATTTCATGGCTTTTAAAATAACTGTAAAAATTAGACACCTGCACTCATTAAAAAAAAACATATATACATATATATGTGTGTGTGTGTGTGTGTGTGTGTGTGTGTGTGTGTGTGTGTGTGTGTGTGTATGGTCACACTAGAATAACATTTATTTTGGTTGAATACAATTCAGGACTTAGGAAAAAAGTATTGGCATTACACTCACCAGAGACTTCAGAATGAAAGTTGCTGACATTTTATCGACATTTAGCATTTACTTACCCAGAGAAAGACTAAACCAACAACATGTCAAACAAAATATAAGGAATAATCAGCATGAATGGGTTCTATTAGTGTCTTATAATATAAAGAAAATGAAGATGCAGAATGTGATATAGTTCAGTTCACAACTGTATTGTAAGTTGAACTGTCTGCCTGCCCTGGTAATCTGAGTAGAGTTATGAGGTAAAAGGTTTGGTTACTATTAGGAAAAAATAATAAGGTACTCACCTCTTCTTTCAACAGCTTTTATGCACAGTCTTACAAACTGAGGGACTGTAGATTTTTCGTGCTCACAAACCAAGTGCAAATGGGAGCCAAAAATTTGATCTACATTTGGAAAACAAGAAGAAAATACATTAAGGCATACTATTAGTAGTGGGATTTTTGTCTCTTCTCAGCTTGCCTATTAAGTTAAAACTCAGATATCGAAGATGGACTGGCAAAGTTGGAAGAAAATCCTTTTTGATTCCTAGTGGTCATTAGCTTCTGCCACAGAACCAAATCCCTCAACATCTGTTGCTCATAGTGCTTGGATACTTCCCTCTGGATTCAATCGCCACTTGCACCATGACCTTGACCTTCCTAGGCCTTCGAGGTCTCTAGAGTTTGCTTGGACCTGCCATAAAAAAAGTGAGGGCCATTCTAGAGCTACAGCTCCCTAATTTGTTGAGTATAAAATCCTACTTGATATCAACAGCTGGTCCAACCTGGAAACTCATGTTGTTGGGTGGCCTGTCTCTTCTACACATTTGGAAGTTTCACTTTTGCTTGGAGTACTGTAGGAGTTCAAGGGTTTCATTACTTTACATCATCAGTAATAAGTACAATTTCATCTAGTCTTTACAAAAGCATTTTTTAAAAATCATCAAATTACCTGTTTTAAAAAAAAAAAAGATACTAGATGTCTTTGGATGAGGATTGCATCTTACACCAAGTCTAACTTGTGATTGGTGTTACTTCCTTCATGAATAATAATTTAACTAGATAATGCTACCTTTTAGTTTTTATGATTTCAAAGTTTTGATCAACTTTGTATGTTGATCTTGAAACATATTTGTATGAGCAGGTTGAACTCTTCAGATTACTAATTAGCTCTCTCCATCTCATTTCCACTCTATATGTTTGAGAAATTATGAAAAGAGCAATCAGTAACAGGGACGATGTCAGCTAGAATCAAAATTAATCAAACAGATGAGAGGAACTACTCAATAGAAAGCAGTTAAATGCTGAAACAATAGGGGTGTACTGTCATCATTTATCCAGAGAGACATTCTCCATATAACATTTCAACAGAGTTCTACAGTTTGTAAATTGGCGTAGAGTCTTCCTTTGAAAATTATTGTGTGGATAGCTGAAGGGTGATAGTACAAGCCTGTGCTCTGCACAGCAAACCCAGCAGCAGCTCCTGCGCTCCTTGACAGCTCAAATGGCACTGGATGTTTCCTTCATAGTCAGTCCCACCACCTTCCACCATAACCAGTGATTCTTCCTCCCAGCAGCAAAACTTTTCCTCACTAACAGGCAAACCCCCCATTTGCTTATTTTCTTCTTTGCAAGGAGCTTTGCTTACCTATCATTAAATTGCCACTATTTCATACTCAGATTCCAAGAGCAACTCAATTACTTTTTCTTTCCTAATACCCCAGAGCAGGGAACACAACGACAGAAACAACGTGGGGTGCAGGGGATAGTTTGGACCCCTGAAGATGTGTCAGGGAAGTTTATTCCAGCACCTCCCAATGCATGTGATCTGCATTCTGCGAGAGTACACCAAAGCCTGAATTAAGTTAGTCGGAGTTTCGGCTGCAGAAGGCATGGAGGACTGGGTTCACAAACTGCACCGAGGAAGGTTGTGTGCATGTGTGGCGTTAAGCATTAGCGAACAGTCTGTTACATGTTTTGGGGTTATGTTTCTGACAAAGCACAGTCTGGTTACATTTTCTTCATAAAACATTTATAGCTGCCTTCAGTGGCAATTATACATACAGAGATTTATGATTAAAATGTACCAGCACTTCCTCTTTTGACATCTTAATTGTTTTTCAAAATTTTAGCAAAGACCTGTCAAATTCTTTGCGTAATATGGAATGGTCTCCAATGTAAATTATGTTAAAAAAAATAAAAAAATAATCTTATTTGGTGGACAAAGACACTTGTAAACAATTTCAGATGCAAAACAGGCAAAGAACTACACTGTGTTTAGATGGCAACACATGAAGAACTGAAAAAAAATTAATGCATGGCTGTTCAGCAGTTTCTTTTCTCTGTTATAACCACTTTATAACCAACTTTCAAGATTATTTCACAGTTACTCTTTCAATCCCCTACATGAATACAGAATACTTGGTATTTCTCTGAGGAAATTTTGAAATGGCTGAAAAAAGTTTTGCTGTTCTCACCTAGTCCATTAGTTCATTTCTTGGTGCAGATTCTATATATTCAGCAAGAGTATTTAACCTAATTTTATATACCTTTCACTGTATGGATATGATCACATTCTGTACCCTGCAGTTAAGGTTTAAATAATTGCTTTAGAAAACAGGCACTCAGGATGGATTGGAGAGTAGAAAAACAGCATTAATTTTTCCTGGGCATCAAAATAGACTAAGGTGAAACAACAGCACACAATTGCTTTGGAGGGTTTTTTCCCCTTCTAGAAATTCATGAGTATTTATAAGTAAATGATCCCACGAGTCATCCAAATACTCTCAGTTCTGGGTACTCCTGAACCACAAATTCCATGACTCTCTCTAGTCAATTGATTTTTTGCTGGATCTGTTTCTGTACATAAACATGGGAATGGCAGTAGTTACACTGCCATATTTACACTTGTAGAGGTCACAGGGATAGCTGAGGAAAACTCAGTTAAGATTTGTTTGTGCAGTATTTCAAACCCAAGAAATTATAGGAATAACAAATTGTTAACTTTTGTGCTAGATTTATGTGCAACTAAGATTAAACCATTATTTTCTTATTCTTTTATAGGTGTGTATATACATGGCTTACAACTAGTTTACAGGAAAACTATCCAGGACACTTTTTCAAAAAAATAGAAACTTCTCCCAAAGGGATAAGGGAGGCAAAAAAACCTTTGTTTGATTTATTTGTGATAAGGCCCTCCAAAACTTCATTTTTTATGACTTGAAAAAAAAAAAAAAGAAAAGATGTACACAACACTTCTAACCTCCTGTTATGACAGTTTATGTTTCCTATCCAGCTTATTTAACTCAAATGCCTGGGAAATAGACACAATTACCACCTTATGGAATGCTACTTAACTTTAAATGCTCCCCTCTGAATAGAAATCCACTTTATCTTCTCAGAGTTATTCCAGTTTCTCAGGAATTATTTCCTCTATAGGCTCCTGAAATGCTCTTGTTTCATCATTTAAAAATTTAAACTAACAATTGTTCGGAAATATCTTTTATTAGAACAAAGGCAATTCCCATGCAGTGTATTCTGTTCACAAGAGCTCGTACAAAGGAGCTGCATACTATGCCCATATACAGCTTTAATCATTCACTCTTTCAGCTGTTATCAATTTAAAACCAATGAAACTCCCACACTGAGTCCATTTGAGCAGTCAATTTTAATATCTTGGGGCATCTGTAGTTATTCTGAATTGGCTGCAAAAGCAGAACTAACAAGTTAAGCTCTAACCATAAGTCTACATCAGGCTGGTAAACCATACATCAAACACCGACAGTTAGTCAATACTGTAGTATGAAAAACCAACAAGCATTTTTAAGAAGAGCAATATATTCATAATATGTTTGGTGGTATGGTTTACATTACACATCCCTCCTATCTGCACATTAAAAATTTGGTTGGAGATGGTGAGGCGTGTGACAGCTTTGCACATGGATATAAAACGAGACACCAGAAGAGAAGGGAATGGACATTCACAAGTTGTATAATATAAAATGATTTTTACAGCTGCAATGAATTGCTCATTCTGGGGAACTTCAAGTTTTCCCTGAGCCTGACAGAGCTACTTTTCTTTATTATCTTTTTTTTTTTAATTTTATATTTTTAATTTTTATTTTTATTTATTTTGGGGTAGCTCTTGCAGGCTGCAGCAAAGCCACTAATCCTGAGCTGAAGAAATCTTGACTATGGGAGACAATACTTCTGGAAAAGAAAAAAAATCACTAAAGCCACATCCTCACTGAGAGTGTCATTGTTTAACTGTTTTGGGTGTACATGGGTGAGATGTGGCCACACTTGGAAGGAATGCATACTTCAGTGTTTTTTATTAAAAATCAGGGAAGGGCATGGCTAATACTCCCATTTCTCAGGGAGAAACTTAAATTCTGACATGAGAGGAGACGATGTAATGGTACAATGCCCAAGTTTTTAGAAACATGAATTATATCTATGTAAACCCATGTCTTTCAAGAACAGAATTAACTCTGCTACATTTGGATTGGAGCTCCTGGACTACCAGAGCTCTGTATCAACATCCAAGTTGTTTGTTTTCTTTGTATCTCTTTGAACGTCGGGAGGGAAAAGGCAAAAGAAGAATGAAAAGGCAAAATAAGAAAGGAGCGTACAGAGAGAGGAAAGGGACAGTAGGAAGCACAGCAGTGAGTTTTTGGATGGGGAAGTGATGTGTTTGGGGCCATATTCTGAAAGATGACTTCTAGCTGCTCAGTCTCTAGAGTCAGATACTTTAAGTCAGACGTTAAAGTGATGCTGATGCCAGACTGGGGCTCCAAATAGTGCCACGACACTTTTGCAAAAAGTGGGGCAGGTCCTCAGCTGACTGAAGTCAGCAAGGTTGTCAATGGAGCTCCCCTGATTTATGAACACTGGCAGTCCTTTTAACTTGGAGATTTATTATATTTTGTTGATCTGTGGTGGTCATCAATTTAAAAAAAAAATGATATTTGTGAACAGTTACTATTTTGTGGCATATGAACTGTCAGATTCATTTCACATTCTCAGAAAAGGGGAAAATAGTACTACAGACATAGGTCTCGAGAAATTCTGGTGTTTTACTGGGGATAAGAGTTTGAATTCGAAGACTGTGTTTCCTGTGCTCCTCAAAACAGGTCTCCAACAATGACATGTTTACTCTCAGGCTCATGGTGTGACTCTTGGGGATGGTCTTGTGCAGGGCAAAGGGTTGGACTTGATGATCCTTGTCGGTCCCTTCCAGCTCAGCATCTGGGATTCTGCGATTTCTGAGCATCATGTCAAAGGAACAAATCACTTTGTCCACAGGGTTAAGGTAAAGTACTTCCAAATGTCCATCTCAAATTAAAAATTACCCTTGTGCTCCATTGTCCCCGAAAGTTAAAGGAAACATTTCCTAACTTTCCCTAAGTTTTGATGGGCACCATATCTCTTGCAAAATTCCTTCATAACTCACAAGAATTACAGAACACAGCAAAGGTAGGTCTTAATCTGCTCTTTTGGACTTCTCATGAGCATTTCACTCATTGCATTGAACTACTCCAAGGTCCACTGAAACATATCATGCAATAAAGACATTTTCCCTTTCCTGGAAATGAAATGGTTGGTGATCTCTGTGCTGCGCTCTGCACAACCACCAACATATGCTGAGCCCCGTTCTATAGGCTATCAAGCCAAATCACAGCTAGTTCCTTTCACTAGCAATTGAGTGGCTTTTATTTTCATCTTGAAACAGTTGTACCCATTCCAATTTTTATGCTGTTTTGGTTTTTGTAGTAACTTTGCTTTTGAAATAAATTCAATGAAGTTCCTTCGGTGTCTAGCTTTTGGGAAAAAAAAGATCCACCCTAAAAAAATAAAAATCAAATAAATGTCTTGCCAGCTGCATAGCTTCATTTTCCTCATTTCCCACAGTGTCATTTGTGTTAAGTTGTTGCTCATGCTTTTTTTACTGTTTACTGAGAATGTATTTTGTGATAGCCTTTTACCAACACAACCACCATAACTTTCAAATCACAGTTCCACAGGAGAATTTTTTTTAACTTTGCTGAACTAGAAAGGCTCAGAAATCAGGAAGTTAGCAGGCCAATATCAAGTTGAAGGTTGGCAATTCATTTTGGGTAATATTAAATCATGACAAAGCTCAAACATGAAGATCAAAGTTCAATTATAGACTATAAAGTTGCTTTAAAAGAGAAGATTTATATATTATTTTTCTAGCATATTAGTGCAGATTCTGTAAATTCTGAGAATATTTCAATCCCAAGGAACCAAAGACCTCTGCCCTAGAGTATAAATTGGAACAATTGGAACAGTAATTTGCAAAATAACACTGTTAAAATGGCAGACAGGGGACATGCCTCTTATTTACTATTTCTAGGTTGTGTGTATGTGTACATGTATCTGAGCATAAGTGGGGACAAAGACACAAACACATTATGTGAAGATCCTGTATTACACATCATCTCAAAAATGGTTCAAAATCTTTCCAGACCAAAGATATTTTGTGGAAGCATGAAGGAGGTGGAACGAGGACTGATGACCTTCATTAGACTTCTTGCTGGAGCATGAAAAGCCCCAGTCACCAGCCCATCACAATGAATGGAGCCGACGTGCTGTTCCCATTCTGGCTTCCTTTACTTGTAGAAGTAGAAAACAAAAGGGACAACAATGACAAAAATAATTTTTTGTCATGTAAAATGTTGGCATATCTTACTTTTCAGACCAACACATAACGAACATTCACCCACTGGCCTGCTACACTCCCTTGCCTGATTGCTATCCTCATTATCAGTCTCATTTATTAACTCCCTACTTTAGTTTCTACATGAGTATTTGCTACATTCTACATCAGCAAAGTTTGGTTAAGAGTTAAATGACAATCACGTAATTCCTAGATTTCCTGATAACAGTGTTGGCAGAACAAAGTACCCCAGGAGATCAAACTGCTATTTAATTTTGAAGCCTGTATTCCCAAATTTGGTTAATGTGGAGAAATGTGTTGAGTCTCCTGGCCAAGCATGCACGCATCAGTGACTAACAGAGCACAGAACTGTGTCTAAGTGAACTTACCACCTTAAAATGTATTTACTCATGGCTATAATTTATGTGTTAAATTTATTGGAGTTTTGGTTCCAATGTGACATACAATGTAAAAAATCAATATAGATTTGAGAGCTTTATAGTGCCCCTGGCAAATATGAATAGCACTTGATGAAAAGTGAAGGTTTTCACAGCACCTACAGTGCCACTGCATTGGAGTAATTAACACCACACGCTTCACAGATATTTATATCAATTCTTCACCAGCACACAGAACAGCTCTTTGTCAGGAATTTGGTACCAAGATGTCCTGCAAGGCTTTATACACACTTTTATTATGAGCCCCTATTTTAAGGGATTTACAATTCTGACAGAAGTATTTCCCTATGGGATAAAAGTTCGTAGGCATGTTCTCAGAGCGGGAGGAATTTTTTTCTTGTAAAAATTGGTTCACATTTTTTTCCCTTAAGAAACGAGCAAATAAATAGTTCTGAGAGGTTTCTGCAACCATTTAAGTCACCTTTAGAAAAATAAATAGATGCATCTTATAATACAAAATTTGGCAAGCTTTTCATTTGTAATCTGAGTGGCTGCATTTTGTGATTTAAAAATATTCTAATGTAAGCATAAAAATTAACATTCAAAAGTGGTCCCCGCAACTGCATTTTCATAACATTTTAACAGATTAAGGAATAAAACTGGTGAAGACAATGAAGGAACCTTATCAAATGAGCATTTCACATAGACTTACCGTAGATTGGAATTAAGCCTTGCTAACGAATTCTGCCTCATTTGCATGGTCAAAACCTAATCCTAATGAAACTTCATGGTAGATAACTAACATGTTTTCTTCATGGCAACATTAGTTTGGTAAGAATACTGTGCCAGGTACTGATTCTGAATTACTGCATCACAAATCACACATCTCTGTTATCCCTGGAAGAGCATCCCAGGTAGAACCAAGTTAGGTTTATGAATCGAGAGCTTAATGCAACTGTAGCCAAAACCAAATTCATCTGGCTTTCCTAGAGAGATGTATTAGAGGGAGGATTTGAGTTATGCTAATGAGTCTGGATTTGTTAGCAGGGATCACATCTGATCGCTATGTAACACCACAGGAGATTCATCAGCCACACTTTATTAAACTAAAAAAAACCCCAACCCTTAAATCCAGAAATTAAAAAACTATAAATTACTTCTCTATTACTGTAATAACTGAAACAAACTAACATGATGCATTCAAATCTCACACTCAACTCACAAAGTACTTCAAAGAGACCAAAGTGATGTATTGAAATCAGATACTGTGAATGTGTAAGGACAGATCCTGAAAGTTTGGTGTGGGAGCATGCACACCTCACACTCACATATAGATGCATAAATATTTTTTCAAAGTTTCTGTGGCTGTTAGAGGCAAAACCCCATCACTAAGGCACATCATGGTTTCATATAATGAAGATTTCCTTACAGTAAACAACACTGCACTGAGCATCTCTGCACGCATCTAAAACATAAGACCTTCATTCATCAAATCTTCTTCTCTTCAGACATGTGCCCAGCTGGTGTTTAACTCTTGTGGCTGCTTTAGCTTATGCTGGCTGGGGTCAATCTCGTGGCTCAGGACAGACAAGTTTAATACATGCTAGCAGCACCCCTTGCCATTTTTGACACACCACTGGAAAACTCACACTGGAGATTGACAGGGGCTGCTGGCAAAATGCCTCTTTCTAGGCAATTTGCATGTGCAGTTGTGGGTTTCACACATAATAATTTGGGAGTGCGTAAATTTTTCAAGCATTACTCCAGACAATATTTGAAAACATGGCTTTACTGGAATATTAGTGGTCAGAATGCTACTGCCTTCAACTACCAGTTTCTTACCAAAACATTTCTTGGATAAACTAACAAACACATTTTATCAAAGAAACAATTTTTTTAAGGATATGTGAAAGTGATGGCTGACCAACTTAACAAGAAATTGGGATAGGAAAAAACCCCACAGATTCAAAGCACTTCTTATTCGCTGACATGTATCTTAAATTGTTAAAAATGGATTTTGTTGGTGAGTTAGAAAAATAATGAGAGAAGACGTCAGAAAGTATTCCAACAAATTAGTCAGCACAGCATCTGAAGTTCCTATTTTGGGTTCTAAAATATAAACTATCTCAATACTTTTTCTTAAAAAGAAATGGAGTTGTGCAGCATGTTGATTTCCATTGTGCATGGTGTTAAATTGAGGGGCTTGCATACCAAAGCAGAAAAGTTGAAGCAGCAGTCAGATATCACAGAGATAGATGTAACCATACATTGATTTTTTTATCTTTATAGTTCAGCAGTGTAAGTTTTATGAGATGCAGCAACAAAACCATATCTAAGAAATGCTTGTCCAATGCATTTATTCATCTGAGAGTCAGATAATCACTTGTGATTTTTTTAATTTTTATGCCCCAGAAAATGTATGAAAGACCAGACACACCTTTAATAAGTCCTTTTTCTTGCAATGTTTTCAAGGAGGGTCTTCGGGAGATGAATTTCTTTAATCTGCTTTTAACTCGGTTTCTGTCATTTGTGTCAGAGGCACTGTAGTTCAGCCTGAAAACTAGAGGAAATCAGAAGAAAAAGCTTCAGTGAAACAATACTTCTAAACTAGTAATACTTTGCTCAAGTATCCTTAGAAAATAGTGGCCATAACCACCCTAGTAAAATCAAAATCATGCGGTAGGTCAGCAGTGGAGCTGGTTGGACACTACAAACCATCTGATTAATACTTTTGTGAATAAACATGATGAGTTCACTCTGCCGGTTCTGCACGGAGCTCTATTATTTATTGCCCATAAGTATTTGGATGGCGACCAGTTTACTCATGAAACGTTCACGAATCCCACAAGTTTCACATGCATGATTTCTCTGCTCAAACTCCGGACTCCAAGTGTGCTACGCACTATTAGCTGTGTACTACTTGTTATGAGAAAGGATGGATGGTTACACCACGAGTGAAGGACTGAATTCTCTTGCCAAGATGGATTAAGAGTTATATATATATTTAATGCAGCTACAGAAAACATGGCTATGTGCCATGAAATGTGTGCAAGATGCATTAATTTATGGAAAGAAAAGTATTCCCGTCCTAATGATTATATTTTATTATATTTAAGCATTTACCAAGCTGAGAAACATTCTGAGCTCAATTTATTCCTGCTCTGTGTCAAAAAGACATAGAATCCAGCTGCAGAAAATCCCCTGGAGGAAGTTTCAAAGGCATAAATTTAACTTTTTCTCTGCTGAGGTGCTTACAGGGCACCATGATAGATATCAAAATAGGCAGTATTAGTAGGGAGGAGACGCTTTGCATGCTCCAGAAGCAGCAGTGATGCCATGGGAAGACCTCTTCCAAAGTATTCCCTGAACAAGCAGGTCTAGACTCACCATCCTTGAAAAGCTTTTGTTCAGTGTCCTGAGCTCTCTCACCCTGCCCTTTCCCCCAAATGCTGAGCAGGATAATGCAGAGCTCCACAGCGTCCCTTAGCAAGGGCCTCCAGCTGAGAGAGGGGTGGCTTCTGCTTTCTTACAAATCAATTAACCAATCAATCAATCAATCCACCAAAAGGTGAACTCGCAGGTATTGTCGCCTTCATAGGATTTCTAAATAGTACCCTGGATGATTTAGCTGCAGTGACAGAGATGCTCCCTCAACTCCCCATCCAGACTGAATCTCCCCTATAATGCAGCAATCTCCATACAGAGAGAGTGCAAAATTAAAAGTATGATCATTATTATAAGTCTTTTTTTTATCAAGGTGTTTTGCGATAGTTATAAACAGAACCAGAACATTTAAAGGTGCACAATGATAAAACAATGGCAAGCTAAAATAACTGGTTAAGCAACAGCAACAACCCTGGAATATTGTGGTTTACATTACAAATCTGATTTTAACAGCCAAACTTATAAAATGGTTTATGCTTTGCTGTTGTCAAGGGAGAAAAACTTGCCAAATTGTTCATTTTAAGTAAATAGAACATAGCCAATTAAGGAAAGCAATATTTAAACACATGCCTATGATGATCAGAGCATAGTTTGCTTCTGATTTCACTACTGATTTTAACAGAAGAGTGCTCCATTTTCCCACAGCACTAAAATGACCCCACACATACTTCCACAAACTAGTAATCACACAGGACAAATAAAAGGACACTTTACTGGAAAATACATGGCTTGGTACAATAATCCATCACTTATGAAAACTAGAATTCACATTTTTTAATGGTAGCATTCTTGGACTGATGTATCATAGAATATAAAGATTAGCATTCAATTGATGGTTGGTGCTTTTTTAACGTTATAGTGGAGGACTTTTTGTTCAAAATTGAGCAATCCTTGGCAGGGACGAGCTAAAATTCCAAGTCGCTTGGCTGTGCTATAAAAAGAACAACAAATGGATGTTCCTAATTCTGCATCTTAATGGTACTTTGAAACAGTGAATTGTATTTAGTTAGGGGTCTCTTTTGTTGCTCAGGGTCATTCCCTCCATAGCGATTTATATTTAAGTTGGCTTTTTCCTGACTTCCAGTGGTGTTTCCCCAAATGATGTAAATTATGCAGGAGTGAAAATATCTCTTAAGTCACTTAAGATACCTGCCACTTTTCCCATTCTGTGAGACTCTGAAGCGTTTCATGCCCACTTGAACTTCATACTTAATTCTGAGTCTACACCAGACTAGTTAAGATGTTCCAAGTGCACATGGTCATAATGTGAAGGGTAGGACAGCAGGGAAAGATCCCTATCTTTAGAAAGATGCATTAATCCAGAGGGAAGTTTTATACCTGAAACAGCAATTATGGTGTGAAAACTACATCTAGAGGTAGGAATAATTATTGTCATGGATAACTTTGTACTATGTTGAACTGTACAGCACATAGTTCAAAACTATAGCAAAGCTAATGTTGATGATTTTCTCATTTTATTCTATTAAATGCATGTGAGTCACCAGAGAAAAACTCCAACACTCCCAGAAACTCAAGAGTTCATATAGCATGTTCCAAAACCAAGCTTAGCCAGAAATATTCTTGTTGGGATCTCACTCAAAAATATTCCTTCTCTTGCCAAACCATTCTTCTCGCGATATTCCCGCATTAAAAAGACTTTGCCATTATATTTGGAAATAGAAAAAAATGACCAAATGTTACTTCCTGGAGAAAAAAAAAAAAAGAGGGGAAAAGGGAGTTATAAAATTCAAAAAATGCAGTAAATATTTCTTCAATACCTTTTTTTTAAAAAAAACCAAAATTTCAAGTTCTTGATCTGGCCAGGAGTATCCTTCATGAAAGAGAGCTGGCAAAAGTCTAACAACATAAAAAAGTGGAAGGTAGTTTCATACAGAAGTCAAAATAGGACTCTTAAGGACCTAAGCATAAAATAATTATAAATTTCTTCTGGTAGTGCAAGGGTGAGGAAGGACACTTCTATTTAGCAGCAAAAATGTAACCTGAATATCATCTAACATTTGTGTTTCATTGGTAATAAGCTGAAACCTTATATTGAGAAAAGCATTTGTGATTACTTTGGGCACTTTCTTAGGTCTCTGTTCCACAGGTGGGAAAAGTATGAAGAGACAAGTGAAAAGATGGCAAGATCTTTTCCTCAATTCTCAAGATATATGAAAGCAAAACAGCTTATCACATTAGGGAAGTGTAGTTCAGATTGGGTAAAAAAAGAAAATGCTATAAATGTGGTTTTAGGACTAATATTGGCCCTTAATATTGAATAATACTGTAATATCATTGGTGTTAGGCGGGAATTAGGGGAGATAACTATAGATGAAATTCTCTGGGGAAAATAAAAATGCACCAAGACAAAAACTGACCTGTCTTTGGCCTACATAAATCCTTAGAATACTTATTCAAATATAGCCTTAATATTCCTAATAACATATAAATAACAGATAGAAGAACCAATGAAATATGAAAAAGAGTTTTTACACAAGAAAACAGGTGGAAGGCAAGAATTAATGCAATACCTCCAAAGGACACAGAAATAGTACCATCAGAGTCAATGAAAGTTTTGAGATGCACAGAAGAATTATTTGTCAACATTCAATGCTCTTAATTGTATACATGATGCAAGGAGAGTAAACTTATCTTAGTTTAATCAGGATTAAGCAGTGGCTGACATGTTTGCAAGGTAAAGTTACAACAGCTTTGACATGGCCACAACTAAAAGAACTGGGCAAGGCTCAAACCTCTTCAGGACAAGGGTCAAAATGTTTATGAGATTACTTTCTGTGAATTTGTTCATGTACCTAGACAACATATTTCTAGTAGACTGTTTTCCTAGGTGTGATGTTCTGGGAAGAGCCTGAATGAGTCAGAAAGCAAAATGTTTTAATATGTCCTAAACAGCTCCGTACTTATTTAGCAAGACTTTGTAACTCATATAACATGATCTAACATTGCTTCCAATGACTTTTATTTCACTCTTAATTTAGAAAATATTTATACATAATCCCAAGAGTCTACCTATGATTAATTCCTGCCAAGTACAGTATATCTGAACACTTCCAATGTGTTGGAAGCATTGGTTTTTGAAGAACTATCCATTAATGACTTTCTGAACTGTGACAATAGATATTGACAGTGCTTGTCAGACTAAAGCACTATTGATTGTCTCACATCATGTGTATTGCAAAACCAATTTCTTTCAAGTACCTCTTCCTAACTGAAATACATTATTACGATGCCTATCTGTTTATTATAACACCCAAAATTATCGTATGTAATTTATTTGGATGGAAAGGGCAGCAGTGGGAATGACAAGCAGTGGTGGGAGTGGATGAGGCATTAAGAGATTCAAATAGCTTTATATTTGTACCTTCTCTTCCACTAACTTTGATGTGCAGGGGGAAAAAAAATCCAACTAGTCTGAACCTTGTAAATTTTTTTTAGTGCTCTTGAAGACTTTAAAATTCTGGGAAGTTCTTAGAAACGGAGATGACTTGAAGTATAATGATAATACCCAGAAACCGAGATTTAATAATTATTTCCCAAGGAATATTAAAAGTGACAAATCTGACCAGTCAAAATACAGAGTACACTGATCAAAATTTCTTAAAACATATATGTACAGGTCCTTGTGCTTAACTGTCATTTCTGATGTCTCAAACTAATAATTTTTTAAATTGCTTTAGACTTCTATCCAAAGTCCTCAGCAACACCTTGCAGGACTGAATGAAAGCTTGGGTGGCAAAGGAGGAGGTAGGATAAGGTCTCTGTGCCTTTGGAGAATGAAAGTCTAACAGCAGTGGTATCACATACTTGCAAAAATATTAATCAAAAGGAATTAATTAGTTAATTAATTTCAAATAATAGACATGTTTAACTGCTGAGTGTCTCATCTTTATGAAGAAATATATCAATGTGTGGAGGTGATGGCTATGCCTACATTCCAGGAGACACTGTAATTTAAGAATATTGAATGACTCATGACTTTAAATTTTATTGGATACTGTTGGAATTCAGAATTCAGCATTTTTCAGAGTTTTTTGGCCTGCAGCAGATGTGATACTGCTGTTAGTCCTTCAAGGAAGGAGCAGCATGTATTATTGCCTGTAAAAACGGGCAGGTTTTCAACCAGCACCAAAGCTCTGAGAGTGACAAAACCAACTCCTACTTCCTCCTTTTCCTTTGTGATGCTCTGAGATGGAGTCAATAAAATCTGCTCACTAAGGATAAAGAATTCACTTAATCTACTTTACTGAGCTAAAGATTTTTGTCAGTCATCCTATTTTACCCCTTAGTGAAATTCCTGGGCAGATCTCTGAGTTATAATTTTTTTTATTTTTTTTTTTTTTGGGGAAGAGTAGAATGAGAGGCAGGTACATGGTCTGCTTAAAGACACTACAAAAATTACTGATGGGAAAAAATGCAGGAATCAGACATAATCATTATGCTTCTGATAAGCTTCACAATTACAGATTTTATAGCTGCTGAGCATAGACCCAAGAACTGCAGCAACAGGTGACAGAACAGGTACCACCATCCAGGAGATTCTCAGAAGATTATGTTTTATTTGGCACCAATGGACCTGAAGTCATTCAGGTTTATGGGCCAATAATAGATATTTGCCACAGCAAGTATATCTGCATTTACAGATGTTTATGAAGTAAGCTCAGAAATAAACAATAGGAAAAAGAAAATAGTGATTATATAGCACAAATAATTTTTCTGTAATATGACAGCCTAACAACTTAAGTGCTCAGTAGTGTCATTACACTTTGTGAAATTTGTGTGCATTAGCAGTAAAGATTCAATAAAATGACTGTATAATTCATATTTTGCATTATGCTCTTATGCATACAAAATTAAAAAAAAATGTCCCACTCTAATAGTAAATGGAAATAAATGAATAGTGTGTTAAGTATCAGTACACACTTACATTGTGAAACAAAACTGGCACTCCCCACATGGCTTTTCTTAGGGGTATTTGTACCATAAATATTTAGAAATGTAAAGCAATATTTCTGAGTATGTATTGGATTTATAAAGGAAGATCACACCAAATATCTTTCTTTAATAAAATAAATGGGTTTTTTTAGAAAAGGAAAATGCAATAGGCCAAATCTATCTGGATTTCAGTCATGCATTTGATATGATGCCAAATAGGAAATGATTAGTTAAACTAGAGAAGAAGTAGAGAATTAAAACAATAACTGTAAAGTGACTAAATAAGGTATTAAAATGTGCTTTGTTGAAAGGAGAACTACTGTAGTAAAGGGAAGTCACCAGTGTAAGCCCTGAAATATTCTTGGAACTGGTCTTTGTGTTTTCATTAATGATTTCAGCACAAAAAGTAGAAGCATTCAAAAAATTACATGGTGACTCAAGGCTGGGAAGCATCATCAGCTGAGACAAGAATTCAGGATATCACACAAAAACTTAGTGAGTTTGAGACTGGAAGTTGGAGTAACCAGATTAGAACTAATATTACCCAATGCATGGTTAGAGAAGGACTGGAACTATAGAATCATAGAATTACTAAGGTTGGAAAAACCCTCTAAGATCATCAAGTCCAACTGTTCCCCGAGCTCTGCCAACCCTGCCGCTAACCCATGTCCCCAAGTGCCACATCTTTTGAACACTTCCAGGGATAGTGACTCAACCATTGCCCTGGGCAGCCTGTTCCAGCCTGATCAACAAATCCAAAACATTTAATTTTAATTAATACAAAATAATTCTCTCTGTGAGTGTTCAATCTTGGACACTCATGTGTTAGATGGAAATTCATGACAGAAGAGGTGCAGTCTGGCAGTGGGAAGCACCAGGAGAAAGGGGCTGCTGAGCAGAAGCAAACAGGGAGCTTGGCATGCTTGGCCATCTAGAAAATGACTGAGAAGAGCTGTGATTGTTCTCTATGAATTTGCTGGTGGGGGTGGGAAAAGGAGCAGGAGAGGAGAAGAGGACAGCAGGGAGGGAGAAGAGCTGTTTTAACTGAAGAACAATGTTGGCACGAGAATAGATGAGTATAAACTGGCCATAATATGAAGTTCTAAAACACCCTTTTAAAGAAACCATGGTGGCAAATAAAACTAAAAGAATTTAAGATGAAGCTTAATAAATTTATGCATGAGGACACAGAACACAGTACCTTGTGACTGGAGGGACTAGACTAGATCACCCAGGACATGCCAAGCCTTTCTTTCCACAACTTTTTTTGGTATTGTCACAATATTAGAAACACTATTATACACACTTAACTTGAATATAAAAACCAGAATGCCAGAAATCAATGAGTTCATTTTATTCATACAGTATGACCAGTTTATGTTGATCTAATGTAAAACATGTGGGACTTGGATGAAATTAGCTGCAATAGACAAAGTTGGACTAGTCAGGCTCTAGGAAGAGAGAGTGCAGTTTCAGAAGGGGAAACTGGTCTCTCCAAGTTCATGTCAGGGATTAGGACTCTTGACATAGCCTCTTTGAAAAAGTATTCCCAGGAAAATACTCAATAACTTGGATGGTTTAATACACAGGAATTAGTAGGGCTTGCCCTTCACTACCTGGGTGACCCACTGTCTGTAACCATATAATCTTATCTCCCTCATGTAAAACATGATTGCTACTGAACAAAACAATTGCAGTATTTGAATAAAGGACTTTTGAAGTTGACATGTACATATTAAAAAAATATTAAGTAAAAAATTATTTAAGCAGACTTAATAAAACAAACAAACCCCCAAAACCCCCAAACCCATGTAATTAAAGGTTGAGGAAGACAGAGCAAGGTACTAAAGACTATTTCCAGATCGAGTGAAACAAAATATGCATTTGGGGTCTTGGGGGTTTTACTGGAATATGGGGGTCTGTTTGCTTTCTTCTCTCATGGAATATTTGTAAATAACTGTCAAGCTTTTAAACTTGCCTCCTGAGTTAATCTAAAATAAAAACACAACCTTTTCAACCAATAATATGGGTAGCCATCACTTACAGTAATTGCTCAGACAAAAGGACCAAAAAAATATACAGTTCTTTTTTTTTTTTTCTACCAGGAGCACCAGATAGATTGTTGTGGCAAGAGAAAACCCTTCTGAGGGACTGGATACTGCCAGCCATGAGGGCACTTTTGCATTCAAAACCTACATATAAATCTGCTTTATACTTTGGGAAAGTAATTATCTGTGAAAAACAAGAGAGATTTGGAATTGTTATATCAACTTTTTTTTCAAGAGTTACACAAATATTTCATATATTTAAATTTAGGCATGAGTTTGGATACCTTGTTGAGCCTCTTATTTGGATCCAGTCTTACGGGACCTTTCCAGAAAGAATATCATTCCAAGGAGCTTTCTTTTTATTGAAAACCTTATCAATTATATTTTGTACTTTTAAATTCTGAAAGTAAATTATTTTAAAATTTAATTATATTTCCATTGCACTCAGTCTCAAATTGTATTCATAACCTGGTATTTTTTGACCCATGATGAACTTTTAGTGTTTCTTATACAATAAAGGACAGAATTAATTTATAGTGTGTAAGTTATGAAACCAACATATTAAAACTGTTTATTTCCAATGAGAAACAGTAGTGACATTCAGCTCTGTATTTGCTCTTTTAAACCTCAAATTTCAGCATATTTTTCTCTTTTAGACAGCAAGTTTAGTACTTTCCAGTGAGTGTAGATGTGGTAGTTTATGAAGGAGGAAGGCACACTGATTATCTTTAAAGTAATCAAAAAATATCCAGCCAGAGATCTGAAATCCATTTGCTCTACTCTGTTTATATGTCAACTATACTTTATCAGATTATCTCTACCTCAATTATATCATTAGAGTAAGTATAACTGAACAAAAGATCACCCATGAGCTCATTTTTAGAAAGAGCAAGTCGTTAGATTTCAGAATTCTTTTTACTTCTTGCCTCAAGTGAAAGTTCTGGTAAGAATCTCCAATGTCTATATTCACATAAAAATCTTAGACAAAGTCACCTTTACTGCCATTAACTTTATTTTATTTTTTCTATAGAAATTGTTTCCATTTGTTAAAACACAACTGATCTTCAAACTTTTGAACAGTTGTAGCTTTTTGCTCAAATAGTGTCAGAGTCCCACTCTGAGGACACTGGAAAGACTTCCCTTAAAGGTCCTTTAGGATGTGCGTAGAATAAACAAACCCATAAAGCAGACAAAAATCAGGCTGCGGCTTTTTCGTTGGCCGATCCTAGAGAGGCTGTGGGAGGAGAAGTTGGCCTGTGAGATGTGCTGTGGATCATCCTCTCTCTTGGACTGAGATAGTGGAATTCCAGAAGGAAAAGGAAAGTCCAGAATGGAACCACTGCTATATTCACTCATATATTATGTTGTAATAGTTTATGGTTTAATTTGCTGACCTGAAAGCTCTGATTCCAGTGTTTTTAAAGAAGGGGTGGGATTATTTAGCATTGGCTCTACCAGAAGATCATCTTCTAATAAAAGTCAGGTGATGCTGTTCAGTTGTGTAACAGCAGATAGAAACTACACTTTGCCTTCTCTTCCTTGTTTTACTGAGTGTATCTTTAGCTGGGATGATGTGGGAACAGCACTTCTGGCTTGCTACAGCACCCACTCACTCTCCCTACAATATGATGGTGGCTCCTTCCCATCCCACAGGCAACTCAAGGGCAAGATCTGGGTTGGTACCATTAAGACATGAGTCTGAAGAGGACACAAAGGTGTGGTCAGCTAAAGGCATGAGTAACTGGGACCCTAGAAATGAGCATTCCCTACACTGCCACTGCAAGGAGTTGCTGCTGCAGTAGCTGACCCCAGGTCTGCCTGGCCCTTGTGTAGGGGATCAGAGGGGTACACCTCCAAAGACGCCGCAGGGCATGCGATGACATTTAGTACTTTATCCAGTCTCCAGAACAGCTGCACTGGAACAAGCTGCTTGAGCAGGCAAATAATTACTAATTATCATGATATTTTCCTGAAATAAGATCAGGCCAGTCATCACAACAACTCTGAGACACTTCAGTCAACTACATGTGGGGTTTGCATGGGTGCACTGACTCTCTGTTTGACCAGCAATGGTCAAAATTCAGACTAAATGTTAAAAAGAGCCAATAGAAGACCATTTTAGCTTTAAAATTAATGTTCCAGCTGACAAATTGCACAGGGGCTTAACCTACTTTAGAACATATTTAATAGCATAATTTAGTCTTGAAAAAGAAAAGGAAAATAACTAATGATGGACAAATTTAGGGGTCAAATCTAGTTCAGATAAACATTCAAAAGTTCAGCTGTTTAACCAAACCTTATCTTGTCCATGAAAAGCCTCAAGCTGAAGGGCTCTATCAAATGTATGGAAAGCACAGAAGATTGTGGAAACTTTTCCTTACAGAAAGAAAACTATTATCAGGAACCAGCACCTTATTGCAACACTCACGTGTAAAGCAGTTAAGCATCAAAGCAAAACATTTCAGAAAACTGCTTCATGGTAGTAGTAATATTTGGATGAAATCCAACACAGAGAAAAGAAAATAATATTAAGGGGAAAGATAATACAAATGCAATTAGACTATCAACCAATAAAACTTAATCTATGTTTGATAGTTGAAACTTTCCAAGCTTCGGGAGAATAAGGAAACTGGAGATCAGAGGTCTCTGCCTTTTGAAGTCTTGCTGTCCAGATCCTGGGGACCATTATCCAGCTGAGTATTTTAAAGACATTATGAATATTCTGTCACAGAATTAGAAAGCTTTATTACTGTGAATGATCTGTAACTTGAGCAGGGACAGCTACAGAAGAATTCCAAATAAAAAATTATTTGGAAAAGGTGAATTCTACAAACTTATTTGTCTGAACTAAAAGCGGCCAAATAAGAGAAGTGTTTCCAAAGAACATTCATGTGGGTTATTGATAGGAGAAAGTATAATTCTAACGGATCCTCTGCATTCTCACATTCACCAAATACAAATTATTTTTTTAGAAGTCTATCAGATGAGACGAGACCACTGCTCTGCCTTGCCTGGCGCTGTTACTCATTCAATACACAATATCTGCTACACTACCTCATAGGAAAACAAATTCAGATGCTAAAGCAAAAGATTTTTTGAGCAAGACTTAAAATTTCAGTTCAGAAATTACTAGCCTGTAACTTAATTAAGAACAAACTTGCAATAATAAATCAAGTATCCCACTGATTGTAATTGTGCCTTAATGTAAGTGCTACCCTTGATCTATCATATCAAATAATCTTCAGATAACACTGTATAACAATTCAGGTATTACAGTGTTTTCATTATTTATCATGCTCTCTTTTGATTTGCATTCAAACATATCAGCTGAAATACCTTCATTGGAAGAAAGGAAGGTAGGAAAATCAGAGCACCCTAAAATAATCATCTTTGAGTTTACATAGATAAGAAAGATACTCTACATATGTTTTCACACAAAAATATATACCAAGCATATTTTTTTTTTTTTTGCATTAACAGAAATTTTTAATTTCTTGGAAACCATAACAATGAAGTAAATATTTTAAGTGAATGTACCTACAGCTTAGATAGAAGACAGTCAAAGAGGGATCTTGAGCTCATCACCTGCACCTCACAATTTTTAGCCAACTTTCTGATCCTTCCAGCTACTGCTTCTCTAGAGAAATCCTGCTGAGAAGTGCTGCTCAGGAGCCAGTTTACTCCAGAGGTGTTATGGACGAGACAGCACCACATTTGTCTTGGGGTTACTCTGACCTTTAACTCTTATCCCAGTAGGTATTTTATCTTCAAGTGTAGTATTACATGTCTACAAATCAGAACAATTCGCCACAATATTCTTAAAGCAAGGGGGTGGTGGGATGCATAAAGCATCAGTTTATAGTGGAGACACACATTAACAAAACAGGCATTGCAAGGTGACCACAGAAGAACAGAGAAAAAGCCTTTTCTGAATAGGACAGAGCCAGTCTGTCCTAGAAAGAGGGAGCACAAAGCAAAGCAGACTCAAACCACATGTTCCTGCACCTTGAATGAAGTCTTTCAATATAAATACCCACCAAGCTAAAGGTTAACTTGCCCTGATTTATATTTCTGTGCCTAAAAGACTGCTAAATGGCAAGTGATGCTATGTACATCTGGCTGCATTCCTGTTCTGACCTGCCTACATCTGGCCACCTTCCCTTAGACTCTGGGTCCTTGGATTGAAGTATAACCTTCTTCAGCAAGAGTGACTACAAAATGTACTGTCACTATGTGATTGCAGCAAATATTAACTGTAAAGCTTTACATGGAGAGACACACTTTCTCTAGCAGGACTTCTTACCTGCACGCTTTTATAACTGTGTGTTCTGGACAAGGTGTCTTCATGAATGTCATGATAATTTCATGAAAATCTCTTCTCATCTCCAAGACGTGGTTGGGTTTTTTTGGTTTGTTTGTCTGCTTGGTTTTGGTTTGTTTGTTGGGTTTTTTAAATGTATTAGTACTGTCGTATTTTAAAATGCTTTCATTTCATTTATTCTAAATGTGCTGTTTGAAAAGAGTTGCTCAGTTTTATAAGAATGCTACTTTTCTGTATCAATTGAACACCTTAAAAATTAATTACAAAAACTGTTATCACATGTAGGAACACATTTTATATGCTATAAAAAGGCTTAAGGCAAATTTGCTCTTTGGTTTTCACGGAGAATACATCGGTTAGAAGAGATTAAAGGACAGCAGGTTCTGTGTGTCCTAGTTGTTTGCTTTTTATCTCTAAAAAATTGACCATGAAAAAGATAAATACAACCCTGGACTGTATCAAGTGAGCCATTTCCATATGGGGGAGTGAATTCCGCTTCCCAAGCCTGTGGGAAGACCTAGCCTTGAATATCCATGTGCAGGGAGGAGGGACTGAAATGGGCAGAATCAGAAAAAGGCTATTTGAGACGGTCATGAAAAGGAGCAGCAGCCTCTGGTAGGAAAGACAGACACAAATCTCGGCTGGCTGAGTCCACCAGCACAAGCAGAGGAAGGAGTAAGTCTCATGTCTGTAACTCTGTTTGAGGTGGCACACCTGAGACAGAAAAGTACTGCTGAAAATAAAGGGCAAGCTAAAAGCTGACACCAGAACACAATTGTACCACAAGTCCATTTAGGCTGAAAATTAGAGTGCTTTCAGCTTAAAAACTGAAGTTTTGGAACATTTTTCCAGTCTGAGCTGAGGGGCAAAAACATTACTACTGAATTTCATTAATTATGAAAGGAATCAAATGAGGTAGTTGTTTTCAAGAACTGGGGAATTGATTCAATGCTACAAAAAGTCTGTCTAAGGCAGATAATGCTATGTTACACTTTTCAATAACAATAACACAAGTGAATTCCTCTTGGGTGAATCCTGGGCACACTTAAGACAATGGCCAATGGAAATAATTAAATGGAGCCAAATGTCCTCGGTGGTGAGGGGAGCTGCTCATATGTCATAGCATTCTCTTCAGCATCAATATTTAAAGCCAGCTAGTTGGAACCTTTTACTTAATTGAGAAACAATACAGCATTTAACCCTTGAGTGATATTCCACCCTCTGGCTTTCAGAGGCAAGATCTGTGTATCCTGCACATCAGCAGGCAGCTGGTGGAGCAAATAGGAAACCCTAGAAAGTACATTGGTTTTTAAAGCATTTATATGCCCTGTCCAGAAGACAGTATCATTAAACTGGTCTTTAAATATTTGGGGTTGGATGTCACTAACTTAAATGCATTCGCTAAGGTGGAAAAAAATGCAAATATTTAAGTGATTTCACCATGGGGAAAAAGGTGAGTCTGGGCAGAAGGTAATCCTGTCTAGAGCCGGATGTACAATCTCTCAAACTGAGCTTAATTTAGATTTTTTATAACATAAAAACCTTGTTTCTGTCACATTCCTCCCAAAGTACCATGAGGATTGCATCTAGATTAGTTAGAAATAATAGCAAAGCCTCAGAATACAGTTTAGTGTAAGAATCAATTTTTGTCTGGCTACAACCTTCCAATCAGGATGCATATTTCAATAAATACCATGACAGGTTCAAAATTAAGCTCACAGGAGTGATAGAAAGCTGGGCTGGCTCTTCCCTCCTGAACAACAAAGCTCAGCAAGTCCTGCTCACTTGTTCTAGTTCTGACCTCTCTCCAAAGGCAGTAGTCTAAAATATTCCCTGTTGCAGTGAAAACGCCTCCATCTATTTAGGTGTTATCTGTTGTCAGCATGTATTCCTCTCCTGTGGAGGCAAAGTGTAGTGATGTACAAAACTGGAGATATACTGATGACACAGGTGATGGAGGGTCGAGCAGATGTAACTGTCTGCATTGTGTGCTGCTTTAAACTATAAAAATCATGACATTTTGTACATTATACATCAAACTTTGGTTTTGCTGACTAATGTAAACAAAGATCTACTTAGTAAGGAATTAAGAGACTGTACTAAACCAGTGGAAGACATGGATAGCTAGGCTTAAAAGTGTTAGAGGCAGAGTAGAAACCTTTTCCTCATTACAGGAGCCAACCTCGCTTTTAGTGCATGGAAAGGGCACAGCTGCTTGACTCCAATAATTCCTAAAATGGTCTTGATTTCTTTGTAATTGCTTTTTCTGAGGCAAGTGTGTGTTCAAAACAAAAATTACACATTTTTTCAAAATAATTTTCTTAGAGACTATGTCAGTATCCACCGTTCAGTAGGAAAAGACTTAAAGCAATTTTGACTATCGAGTCTCTACTTGTCTCCGTATCAAATTCATCTAGAGTGCATATGTAGGAGTTTATTTTGTTAAGAAAAATATATGGTGTCTCTCTCTTCTTTGGAACAAAGAAGAAATATGGATTTGTAACCTTTTTCTTTTTTTCTTTAAACTTAAGTCCTTCAATAGTGTTTTGAACAAACCTAAAGAGATTTTAAGACAGACATTTTGTATTATAACATTCCCTTGGGTCGTGTGTATGATCGTCTTTACTAAAGCTCCTTTCAGTCCCTGTTGAATAAATATGCATTTTATTTCACTAATCTTGAAACAACAGGAATAAAGTTTACCCAGGTCTTTTATACCTCAGAGAACAAAACAAATACTACAAATCTTTAGAGAGAAAGGATATACAAAAGGGCTTGAGGTGAATGTTTCAAAGCAAATACTCTTTAAACGATGTGCAAATTATTTCAGCACTTGAACATGATTTATGAAAGGGGATTAGTCCACTGAAACAAGAACTGAGTTTAAACTGTTGGGTTTCAAAGTCAAGGATGAGAAGTGTTAGCTGGAAAAGGCAGGAGAAACTGGATAGTAATCTATAGTGAGGATTTCTGATTGATTTTCTTTAACTAACTCAATCCTACATTAGCTATCACTGTCATTCATACTTAAGTGTGGTGGGCAGCATAAAATACCTTCTTTTATGATATAATTCTCCATAAAAAAGAGGTATGCAATGGTGATAATTAAGCAATAATGAGGTAGTTAATAACTCAGTGAGTAGCTCTCTATTTACTAGTATGCCCCATAAATGAGCACAAGAAGTATGAAACAATTAAAGATTATCCAAGCTCAAACAGATAACTTTTCCAGAGAGTTGTGTGTCAGTGAGCAGACCAATGAGTCACAGGTCACATCTATAATAATACATTATATTATATAGTAATTTCCCACATACTCTTCACGTAATGGGTTAGAGCTACTCTTAAGTACTATAAAAATGATCACTTTTATGTGATTGTAAAGATTAATAAGTGAGCTAACTTCTCATGGTTCTATAATGACCCTGCTGTTCTCGTAGGTAAAGGAAAATTTAATGATCCTGCTCAGATATGATTAATATCTAACTTTTTCCTGACTAAAAATCTGGACTTGGTTCAATAAAAATGAATTAAGTGAACATGCACGGATTTCCCTGCCAAATGTTTATATGGAAGTTGGTTATGCCCAATTTAAAAATATGCTTTTTCAAACCAAATAGTAAACTCTGGAAGGATTTTGGAGAGTGAAGTAGAAATAAAACAAAGAATTAAGGGAACATTATATTATAATTGATGGAAACAGGATATTCAAATTCAGGAAAAAATGTATTTTTGTTTTAGGACTGGTCATAGCCAGTTGTGATTTTGGGTGCAACATAATATTCTATTATCAGCAGAAGTGATGCAATTTGTGTCTGAATTTGGCATGTTTTGTTTCCAAAATGCCAATATTATTACTCCTTTGTTGCTGAATCAATATTTTCCTAAGCTTTCCAAAAAGAGCATACCTATACTTAATGTTGCAGAGAAACATGAGAGTAAAAATACGTCAAAAAATACGTTTAGTCCCTATAGTCCAAATGAGTGATTCCACCCTGCAGAAACAACATGTTGCATTTCCTTTTTGTGCCTTTTTTTTTCAGTCTCTGAACTGCATTCTTATTGATGCAATAAAAATAAATTCCATGAACATACAAGCTGCACAGTGACAAAATTAACACTGCAGTAGGAAACTGCATATTTGCACCTAGTTTTAATTTTGCTTTCTGTTTTAATTGTTGCCATTGGTAATGCTGCACTAATATACATTACTGCTTTATGTTTCTTGGCTTTATTAAAAGTAATAAAGCTGACCTATACATAATGCTAACATTGTCATGTAATAATAGTCCCTAAATAGCAACCATTTGGCTTTGAACTCCACATCTAACTGAAATAAATGGACCGGGAAAGGGAAAGAATTCAGACCTCATCAGAGCTAACAAAGAATTGGAGCGATTTCCAACTTCTGCAGCTCTAATTAGAATCATAGAATCATAAAGACCTTTAAGATCATCAAGTCTAACAATCAACCCAGTACCACTGTCATATTCACCACTAAGCTACGTCCTCAAGTGCCACATCCACATCTTTTTTGAACACTTCCAGGAATGGTGACTCCACCCCTGCTCTAGGCAGCCTTTCCACAGAAATGACCCTGTGGGGGTGAAGGACTCCATTACCTACCACAGAATCCAGCCCTTGACAAGTTTGGCTGGCTCAGTAAAACCTGTCTTCTACATCCCAAGATATGATGTTATCCCAAGATATGTTCTCCCAACCTACTCTCCCCTTCATGTATTAGAGAGGAAGCGAGAAAATTCCCACAGGCTCCTCTCAGCACTGCCTGTAATTAGGTGGCCTTTTTCTAGGATCTCTAAACAATGCTTTCAACAAAATAAGTTCTGGCTTTTTTTCCCTTCTGTTATTACTCTGCCAAAGCCATGCAAATCCATGTGTTTGTGCCCTGGTGCCAATCCCTTCCCTCTGCAAAGAAACAACAGCCTCAGCCAGGTGGTCTTTGCCACAGAAACAACCCCTTGTGTGAAGGGACAAACTTTAGACCCCCAAGCGAGTCCTGGGAAGAAGTTTTACTCAGGGAAGGAGCAAGCACCACATGGAGCCAGGAAGGTTTAAAGCTCCACCAAATTCTCCATTTCTTCCATCACATGCATTAAATGACCAAAATGGGTTTCTGCTGCTGGTTTTTTTCCCCACACACTCCTTGTACAGTCTTAGTTATCTAACAAGCTGCATTCAGAGGATTCTGGATGATTTAGTCATCACTTAGAGATAAATGCATGGCATACTCGAGCTTCAAAATTAAGCCTTCTAAAGTAAGAAAAAGTGAATGAAACAAAAAAACCAATTTTGGACAATTTTAAGGCACGTGTAGTCCATAGCTAAATACTAAGAACTGTAAGTTCCTGACTTTAACTGTGTCTGTTAAGAAACCAAAGCAGATTTCAAAGCCCAGATGACTTTGTAGCAAATACCTCTGAAGGCAAATGGAAATTATGATCCAGAGGTGGATAATTTTTTTTGTCTTGATTTAAAAGATGTTAGGAGGCATATTCCCAGACACCGCTATGAGGCCATTCCTCAGGGAAACGTGAAAGACTATGGCATCCCAAGGGCAAAGCATCGTCCTTTGGGACTAAAAGACTCATTCTCTATTGAAAGTCCAGGAGGAATTTAGGTAAGGAAAATATCATTATTTGAGTTGGCTGGTGGCCAGGGTGCTGGGGCTAAGACCCTGATCCTTATGAAGAGCAGAAAGGAATCCCAAGCCTGCTGTTTAATATGCATGACATGTCCGCTTTGCTGTCAACTATTCCTTCCACCCTCTGCTTTTGTCCACTTTTCCCACCTGTTGCAACTTGTCTTTATTCACGCTGAGAGCTGGAATTGTCATACTTTGGTGTCACACTGTGCCTGGCACGATGACGGCTGGATCCCTGACTAGTCTTATTGAGACACTAAAATGATCATGAGTAGCAACAGTACTGCATAACTCATCAAGACATTCCTGTTCACACACACACATATATATATGTATATTTAAATCTTGATGTTCTTGTTGTGGCACCTCAAGCTAGAATTTAAACATGGAGGAGATTTTCCAGGCTCCTTTGCAGGGCTGCATGACTAACCACTGGGCTTTAAGTTAAGTGTTCTTGAAGATAAGGAAAAAATTTGCGTGTAGAAACAATAAAAATAATGCAATTCAATCTTATCAATTCAGGCAGTTCCAGCTTTTATGTGGCAAACAAGGAGATCAAATTGCATTTATCTAATATCACAGATTTTTTTTAAATGTCTAAAATATTTCATTATTTTGCTTTGGCAACCTAAAGCTGAGGAACAGATTACTGTTCCCACTACATAAGGAAATAACTGACAACAATTAGTATTTATTCTTGTTGCTTTTGTAATAAAAATAGAATTCCATCACTTTCAAGGAAACCTAAAATATTAATAAGAATGTGATGAACTGAGTAAATGTGACGCCATAAGGAAATGATGGAGAACAGGTTGGAAATATAGTGCTTTGGGAATGGATTGTATTATCAAGCTTGTGATTGTGCATTTTGACAACAGCAGCCCTCAGATTGATATGGTAGCCAAAGGGCACTCTTCCTACTGTGGAGCTGTTTGTTTCCATCCAGGAAAGGGGGAGTAGAAGGGGAATTGATCCCCTCCGACAATCGATAGTGACTCCAGCCCAGGCTCTTCCACAAGAGGTCACTCCTGAGTGACAGAATTGCCAGATGATGGCCAAAAATGGCCCACATGATGCAAACCACAACACGAGCATGGACATGAAAAGAAATACTCTTAGTGGAGAGTGTGGGCTTGGTTTCATTACTCACAGCACAATTGTCCTGACAGGTCCTCTAGTCCATAGACACTGTAAGGCCCCCTGGATTTTGGAGAGATGAACGATTTCTGGGAACCTTGTGATGCACAAAACTTTTCCCTACATCCCAGATCCTTTCTCTATTTCCCATGCACCACTGACAGCATTTTTGCTTTCAGTCTCACCCAGGTGCCTGGTTTCCTGTGGTATAAAATTAACATGGCAGACCACCTACCAGCAGACCCAATTGTAATTGGGACTAATTAAGAGGGTTTTTTTGGCAAACTTGGGAGAAAAAAACCCAAACATCAAACACTATGGTCTCAATAATAACTGAATTACTTGGAAATGATGAAGTCTGACACTAATTTTTAAAATTATCTGTTTAGAACAACACTTGTTTGCATTAAAAGGAGTGGTGCTGCAAGGCAGTTTCCTTGCACCAAATGTGTACTTCTTCTAATGGGTAAGGCTGCTGGGATGAAAAACACATTCTTCCTGACCCAGCATCAGCTGCATAAACTAAATCAGTGAAATAGTTGGCATCATAAAATAAAGAGTCATCTCTCTCCATGTATTTGAGAACAAGCTCATGGTTTTACATATTTCGGTAATGTTCCCCAAGGCCATCCTTGGTTTCTTCTTAGTTCCAGAAAACTTCAATTGGAACATGAGTTGAAACCAAACTGGATGAGAAGCCACTGAAAAGCTGCATGACCAAGAGGATGGCCACTCTGTGAACTTTGGAAATTGAGCCTGGCAGTTTAAGCCCAATTTTCAATGAAATCAGTGTCTACAGCTCAAAGAGCATAACAGAGAATTACCATTTGTCCTTGTAGTGTAAGCAGAAGCAATTAGGATTAAACATAAAAACCAAATTCCTGCTACTAAGTCTCTAGGGGCAGTCTCCCCAGTTTTAAATTAGAGTAAGTTACTGAAGTGTTTCTCTTAGAATATACCTGTCTTTTATATACTTGTGCTGCTAAAAAAAAAATAAAATAAAATAAAAAAGCAAGGTTACAGCAGTACTAAATCTAAAACTGGACATTTTTTTCCAGCCCTTAAAATGTAGAGAAAGTAAATACAAATGAGTCTGAACTGTCTGAATATTCCATTAAAGGTTATCAGGGCTGGGTTGGGGCTCGGCTTCTAAGACATCAGTTGCTCATCTTCTGTGTTAAGCTGCAGAAGTCTTAAGCCATTGTTAAAAAATCTTCTTTGTTTGGATTTGGCATTGGCAATAGTCAATAATGTAAGAGCACTATAAAATTATAGAATCGTTAAACTTTGTAAGAACTTTATAAACACACTTGCAGATATTGCACATATCTTTGTGCTCTGCAGTCAAACTGGACAATGAAACGACCACCTGTTAACTGCTAACAATGTGTCATTACCAGTTCTCATGCCTTTTTAAAGCAATTTTGGCTCTAGTTGCCGATAATTCTGGCTACGATACTTGTGTGAACATTAAGGGCACAGAAAGCCAAAGGCAGAAAACTGACAATACAGTTTGTGCTTAGACTACTAATAAGTAAGTGAATAATATGATTTTTCTAATTCCACATAATTGCTTGATCTCAAGGGGCCAAAAAAAAAAAAAGTTCAGAATACATATTTTAGAAGCAATCCAATATACGGTATTTAAATGCAAGCTTCGATTCAGTGAGATTTCACAGCAGATATTTTCACATTTTTTTTAATAGTTTAAATAGCCTTTAACAAAACGGAGGTTATTCAGGATTCTCTAAGGTTTGAAAAGAAACATAGACTAAGTCTCTGTCACTGCTCATAGTCACTTTTTCTGTTTTGTCTGACAAATTATCATTTAAAGATACGTGAGAAGTCTAAATAAATAAATAAAAATTCCCCGAGTGCTGAGACAGTTTATGGGCATTTTTCTATTAGCCACAATAAGAGCAGAATCAGACCCTCAGAACTCACTATGTTCTCAGTCTTATTTTTCTTCCTCGGAAAAATGCCACATAACACCCAGTACAAAGATATTGGGACAATTTTTCACAAGCTACGTTCAGGCTACTTTATATTTTATAACACAAAGAAAATCTTAAAAAAAAAAAGAAACAAACCTCCAAGATAATAGGAAAACAACAACAAGAATCTGTGGTCTGGAAAAGGAGACTATTTAATGAGTCTCTATTTGTGTGTACAAGAACACATGTGTGCATATATTTATGATTGTGTGGATAATTATCATTAAAAATAACCATGTTGGGCCTTTTTAATGCAACCCTTCTCTTAACATCTCAGGCTGTGATCCTGCACTGAAATGTGTACATGCAAATTCCTGCACAGCCCTTTGGTACCTATAGGCATCTTGTACCAGCCTGCCAGTCTAAAGCTGTCACGGCGCTGCCGTGGGGAGCAGGATGTGAATCTCCCGCCAAACAAAGAAGGAAAACAAAAATTCAGCAGAGAGGGTGAAATTAAAAAAAATGCTGAGTGAGTGATTTAGGGGCAGCAGCAGCAGCTCCTGCGGCTGCTGCCCACGATGTCATGAGCATCTCGGCACAAGCTGGGAAAGGAAAGTCATTTCAGTGGAGTAAAGCACAGCCCTGCTACTTTTAGATCACTTTCTTTGCTAATCACACTGACAAAACTCAACGTCAAACCCTGGAATTTATCTTCTATAAAATTATAGATACATCACTGATTGTCGGCTGCAAAGGATATGTCAATTCTTTCAGCAATTCAGTGTATAAATACACAACAGACAAAATTACTCTGGCAATTTGAGGTATTTTACTAAAATGGAAACAAAGCAACTGCAACAGACCATTAATGCAGGGCTTATGTTGCTTATTTTTAAAAATAAATGGCTTAAATAAATGTCTTTGCTCCTAAACAAATTTATTTTACTTAGGAGAGAGTGTCACCCTTTAAAAGTGTGGAGCTAGTAACTGTCTTTACTTAAATGCAAGTTATGTATATCAGCGCAGAACATATTCAGCTTTAAAATTCTCAGTGATCTTCCTTACATTCTGTATGTAATAAAAATTATCTTAGTCTGTAATGGCATAGTTATTTAAAAAGGAAAAAGGGGGGGAAAAAGGAAAGGTAAATGAGGAAAGAAAAAAACCTTACTTAAAGATTTTCTGTGTTCAGGCTTTGGCTCTTTGGATTCAGTGTCTAAGCTATTCAGTAATTCGATGCTGGAGGATCTTCTGAGTTTGAACTCCAAATTTCTTGATGTAATTCTATGTTCTTTTGGCTGGGAAAAGAATATATATATATATATATATATATATGTGTATGCTTTTAATAAAATTATTATTTGTAAGAATGAAGCAAGCAATTCCAGAATGCCAGTACAGAAGCTCACAGACACACACAGAGCAAGTGTGCAGGGAGTATACAATTTAAGGAAAGTGTAATGCAAAATTTGTCATATGGCAGAGCTTTTATGGCCCTGACAGACTGATCTTAATTTCTGAGATAAATTCCCATTTAAGTGAGGAAAACAAAAGGCCTGTTTCTTTAGGCTTTAGAGACCAAAATCATTTCCACATTGCAGGCTACTTCCAAATGCTGGCAAAGAGGAAGGGTGTTTAAATTGCCTTTCTGATTTAGATAGTTACAGCAAATATTCTTGCAAGCACGATTGTTTCAAATATAATTGCAAATTTGGGGTTGAATTCTGCTGGTTTAAGCTTGGAAAGTAGTGGGGGGGCTTCTCCCTTGCTCTAATTCACTGGCAGACAAAATGAAAATTAACGGAGGAAAGAATCAAAGAAAGAATCGACAAAAGGAGCTGCTGTTTCGGCTAAACCTACATCTCTACACGTGGCATTTGGTCAGGTGAGATTTAGCCATCCCCACACCCTGGAAAGCTGCCAGGCTTTTCACACTCGTTCAAAGTTTTAGAACTGAAATAAATGACAGGGGTGAAGTGGTCACCGAGGGCTGGGTGGTGATGTCCTGTCCTGCGCACACAGCAGAGGAGAGCCTTGGCCAGGTCCAGTCCTGCCCCAACCATGGGCCAGCTGCACCCCACCAGCTGCTGCTTATGTGGCTCTGATGGCACAATATTACTATAGCTACACTAAAAAAAAATTATAATCAAGTCTATTAGATGTTTAGTTGAATAATATACCAAAAAAATTTTTTTTTCTGAGTCTCCGTGGAAAACTCCACCCCAAAATCTTCAGTCGGATATCAATATCCTCACACACCCAATGAAATGCACAATATGAAGACATACATCATCAGATCAAACTTTCCTTGGCTGATTATAGCCTCAGGGTAATAGAATGTTTGTAGCTCTTTAAGGAAACAGTAGCTGTGTTCAGATTAACCCTTTCAAAGATGCTGCAAATTCCACTGCAGCAAAACCTCTAAAAAATGCAAGAAATGGGGATATTTTTCTCTCACCAGATTCTGTAGTGAACAAGAAAAGTCAGTGCCCTCTAAAAAAAAAAAAAATAATTGTTCTTGGATCAGGCAGAGATAGGAGGAAGACATTTGGAATTTGTACTGAGAGTGGCAAAAAAGAAAGAAAAAGCTACAGCTGAAGCTGTTTTGGTAATTAAAAACTGTTTTAATAAAATGCAATCCTGCTTATTTCTAGTAGAAAACCCCCAGCCTTCCTGGGAGAATAACAGCAATCAGTTACAAAGGAATATTATTTGCTAGTGTTATTCTTGTGAATAAGTAATACAAAAATTCATAAAAGGCTCAAATGTATTAATAGTTCTATTGAAGATTATATACTGTAGGCTACATAAACAGAAAATGCAGAAATTCATTAGTTATTAAGTGCTTGTGTGCTTTTACAACCCTCAGCAAGCCAACATCCTCGTTATTTCAGAGAAATAAATGTAGCGTTCTGTTTCAAGGCAAGAATCAAATGACATTTTTGTGCAACAGCCTTGTTTATCTGACATTTTGTAGTAGATTTGCACACATATTTTTATGTCCTTCAGAGAAGGGAATGTCTAGCTTGCTGCTGACTGCCTAAAACCTGTAGAGATGCCTGAGCAAACGAAGTTGAAAATGCTACATCTTAATTAATAAAGGTAACAGCCAAAACAAATACATACCAATCTGTCAATTACATTTTTGATAGCGTGGAACCAATCCAATATGAGAAAGTCGATATCCGACTGGAGAAGGAACTCATTTCCTGACACAGTTGTGATCTGGGGAGAGCATGGACCCACACAGGTAAGTAAAGCACACACAAGACAGACGCTTTTCCTCTTTTCCCTCCAATTTCCCCCAAATGCTTTTTCTTTGTACCAAAAATTATCTGCTGGTATGCCGAGTTACTGAGGAGTTTTGAACCTCTGTCTGAAAACTGTTTTGAATATGTCACAACAAACGAGATATTGTCTCAGCAATGCAACCACCGAACACAAATAGTACAAAAATAACGGGAATGTGACAAAAGTTAAGAAAAGCCAGGGAACTCAGCATGATGAGACACAGTTCAAATGAAATCAGAGCACCCTGAAAAGAAACGAATGCAATACGAGAATTATTTCCTGTCATTTGCAGTTTCCATTTCCATTTTAGCATTATTATTTTTATGTCTCATACCTCCATTCTCAAATTTTCACATTCATTATATACCTGTAATTCCAGAGTCCACTTCCAAGCACTTTGGTAAAATTAATAATGTCACTCTTTCACATTAAAAAAAAAAAAAAGAAAATACCATCAAAGATGGCTGCAGCAGAGTAATTAGGAGCCCATTTATCATGGAAAAAAAATAAATCCCCCGTTTGTCTGAATAGAAGTCGATTTACATTTTTGACCCACTCACTGGGAATACTTATCAAAAGAATATTCAATCCCCTGATAATGCTGTTTCACTGCCTAACCTAATATTTGGTGGAAATATGCATGTATGTGCTGTTGGTCTGAACTTCTGTAAACCACTGGGATAATAATGATACATCACTTTTTATTTTACATCTATCTATCTATCTATCTATCTATCTATCTATCTATCTATCTATCTATCTATCTATCTATCTATCTATCTATCTATTTCACCAGAGGAAATCTCCAGGTACTTCACACAACAGGTTGAAAGAACCATTTACAGATGGCAAAACTGAGGCACAGATCTGGGCAGTGCTTTGTCCCAGGATTATTCAGTGGTCCTGGTGCACTCACGGAGCATGAGGAGGAGACAACAGCCCTCTGTGTTTGCAGACAGGTGAGCGGAGACCTACATCCCCACCACATTTTGGAAGGGACAGGAGCTCATCCTGCCAACTCTCGAAATTAGCTCAGCTCCTGCCAGCACTGAAAACAAAGTTTTTTCTTATTTTGTTGTTATTAAGAGTTGCTTCTGCAAAATGTAACATCCACATTTAGAAACTGAACACTTGGGTTTCAGTGTTTTGGAGATTCAGGTTTAGTCTGATGTTGGGATGTTTGCTGGAACATGGTACACCAAAACCTATTCAGGTTTTTTCCCAGGGAATGACTGAACATAGTGGACAATTGAGATTTCCTTGCGACCAAAATTTGAGAAAAAGCAGAGCAAAGCCATTAAGACCTGGCATGGTCTATTTATGTAAATCCATCAAAATGAAGTGCTACTGTTTGCTGCATCTTCCCTGCGTCAAGAGTTTTTATTGAAGCAAAAAAGAAACAGAAGATCCTCACCAGCCTGAGTACTCCCTGCATCTTCCTTAAAATTGAAATACTACCAAGAAAAAAATGAAAAAAAACCCCCGAAAACAACAGCTTAATGTCTCATTAATTGTCCTATAACCCTCCCTTTATTGAGGAAATGCCTGCAAGGAAGGTTTCCAAAGTCATCAGCATTAAGGAAAATCCCGTCAGTGGAGCTCCAGCAGAGACATCCTGTGAGAGCACTGTGGAGAATGTGGGAATGGTCCCCTGGCTCGGGGGCTGCCTGGCTGCAGATGTTCATCCCGTTCTGTCCGCACCCATCAGGAGCAAACTCCAGCCACCCCACTGCTCCCCGTGCACGTGGGACTGTTATTTATTGGGGGGATTTTAATTCCCTTATTAGTCCATAGCCATAATGTTAAACACTGCTCGCACACCCACCTTTCCCTTTATTGAAAGGATCTAAAAAGCCAAAATTCAACTTAAGGTGAGCAGTAGAAAGAGCTGACCTCCAGTTCTGTGTCCGGCTCACATGGCAAGGTTTGAGTTCAAAATGATGGTATGATATCACAATTTATTAATGTATACATGCAGATATGAATTAGACTAAACAAAGGCAACAATTCAATCTAATGCCTCTCTCCCAGTATAAACAAATCATTATTAAAATTATAAAATGGAATAACATTTTCAAAGTAAGAGCAACATATGTAATTAGATTTACTGTATTTTGAAGGCTTAAAAAGGACACAACATAGTTCAGCCTTCCGTTCAGTAAATTCAGGCTTTATTAAAATACAAGTATTCAGCACTGCATAAATATTTGCACTGTATGATATGCAAAAGAGATACTCCATTGCTAACAAGACCAAAGCAAAATACATGTTGAAAGTTTCTTTGTCTGAATGTGTTATTTTGATAATCATATATTATCAGTGTTTTATGAGCAAATCTGTAAAAACAGATCATAGAATGGAGGGATGAGAATTCATTTAAAATATACTTTCTGTAAGATATAGTTCAAGTCCTTTTCTTTCTTTCCTCAGACTAATCTTCAGAGTAACTAGACAGTTTCAAGAAGGCTGCTACTGCTCTCTACAGTTTAAATGCATCCACTCCTTAATTACAGTCAGTAATTGACTTTGTTCTGCTCCATTCCAGTCATTCACAGGCAAGCAGTTCCAAAGGCTTTGGCTGGTAAATCCCATTTAATGTGCAGGTTTTCTATCCCACTTTTATATATTACCTCCTCAGGATTTCTGATAAATGGCTCTTGGAAGGGATTGCTAAACCATATTTGCACTTTGAACAATCAAATTTTCAACACCCTTGGGAAAAGACATCAGTAAAGAATGCTGGTTTTGACTAAACCTTGGGATTGAACAATTTATGATCACAGCCCTAAATGATGTATAACTAACAACAAGTAGAAATTGTTCAATATTAAGGCCTGTTAACATATCGTTCCTGTGTCAGGCACTGCTGAAATAAACAGAGGGACCAGGGAAACAAATGAAAGACAAATCTGGGGAAAAAAAGAAAATGAAGTGCTCCATCTAGAGCTGCCAGACTCCATTGTGCCAGGTACTTCACTTATTTAAATACCTCCTGAAATCCCTCTCACTGTGCCATCATTTTTGCAAAGGCTACAGTCTGGAATTAGCATTACCTTACCAGGCAGAATGATGCTGCTGCTGTCAGCAATAAATACCCACGAGGAGTGACAACTGACATCAGCCCTCTGGTTTGCCATGCCCTTCAGGTTGGTTATAGGAGAGCCAGGATTCCTTTTTTTTTTTTTTTTTTTTGGCTACAGCACCTTGAAAAATTATTTAAAAGGCTGAATATGTTCACATAGTAGTTTTCCACTGAGTTGTAGTACAGTCCTGCTGCTAAGCACTGATCTTCTGAAAATATGGGCTCACCACAGGTAAATTTGTGCTAAATCCAATGCACTGCTGGGCTGCCAACACCGTGTGGGAAGTGGTGAGAGGGGCAGGTGTGAAACACTTTTTCTGATATTCTATTTGTGGCTTATTAAAGGGTTTCTCTTGTCACCTTATAAAGCTGCAAATGGAGGGTTGAGCTTCTTTTGCATGTCACCCTAATGATGTACTAAGGTGGCGTTCAACAAGATCCTATTTTATTAAACAGAAAGATATCCTTATAGCTCTAAGAAATACAGAACACTGTATTAATTAATATCTTTACCATTTTATATTGCATAAATATACTTTTGATACTACCCAGGATCAACAGTTCTTAAAAATCCTACAGATGATGTATTTTTCCTGTGCCAGGTTGTGTACTGGGATACACTATGGTGTCAAGCACAGCTGTGTTCCTCCAGGACTTCCAAACCTTTACAGATCACCTGGATCACCTTTTGGAACACGTCTCAGAGACTGTTCCAATTCACAGTATACTTATATACCAACAGAAAACAGGAGATAAACCCCAGAAAAGAGCCATGGGATAAACCCAGGGTCTGCTGTCCATAGTTTTTCTGCAAAGTTGGGCCTGGGGACTGCTGCACTGCTGTGAAAAATGTCTCCTTCATGGCATCCCTCTGTTTCATTACCAATGTACATTTCTATAGATACATTATTACATTTATTTTAGCTGCAGAACAGGAATGGAGGCAATTTTAGCAATCCTACTGGTAGGCACTCTATGGAGATATGGGAAAGGGCTATAAATTCACACAGCAAAACAAAAATTCAAACCCGTCTTATTGATTCACCCACTTCAAAGTGTACTTATGCATCTCTGGTGGTTAGAACTATTATTTGCAGTGATGAACTATATTCAGACAATGCCAAGAACAAACCTTAATACAGGAAGTGAAGAATCCTGTGGGGAAGGAGAAATGCAGCAGAAAAACCTTAGTCTGCACACTGCAGCGAGCGAAAGGGAGCAGAGTGAGCAGCTTGGGAAGTGTGTGGCTCATGTATAGCTTATGTATGGTCACCAAAAAACCATCTCACAGTTTTTATTTCAGACAAATACTGAAACAAGCCATTGTTCGCCTCTCCCTGAAACTGGGACATCAGGGAAAATTGCTGGACTATTGGGGTGAAGCTTCATATAACCTAGCCCAATGGTTCAGTATTGGATTATTGGATGCTTTTGGAGTGTAGAAACTTCAGCAGTTGCTAATCCAGTTCAAGATTCAGTGCAGAAAACTGAAATTTTGATGCCACCTGGGACTCACACAGCTTGTGGTGAACACTAAGTGATTTAAACTTGGATTGACAGATACCTCTGCGTGCAGAAATTCAATAAAATGTGTTCCTCTTGTTGCACTGTGCATTGGGATTGCTGCCCTTGATATGCGTCGAAAAAAAAGGAAATGTGAGTTGCTGGAGCATTTCTAGCTCCAAAGCTAACACTCTTCCCCCCTTTCCACTGCTCCCTTCATCTCACCTTGCTCTCTAACAAAGTGGTGATTTTTTTTCTGATCATGTTAATCAATCTGATTTCCCATAATGAAGAGGAATCTGGGCTTTTCCCTGTGTTTTCCTGAGAGATTTTTGCAGGATGGGATCTATTCACCCAGCCCGTGTAACACAGGACATGCCACTCTCTCCATCTGCATGGCAGCCACCAGGGCTGGGATGGGGAAGTTGTGGAAAGAGTCAAAAAGAAAGGAAAAAAAATAAGAAAGAGAAAGGAAAGAAGACTTGGAGTTTTCTCTCTCTAAACATTAACTCAAAAAATCATTAGAATATAATATAACTTGAGAATAAACACATAAAACATAGATACTCCTGTGTACACACCCCCAGTAGAAGTAGAATTAAAGTTGGGAGACACTACATTCCTTAGTGGTTTAATTAGCTGGATTTGAATTAAACGGGGACAGAGCTAAGCAAGTTTTTAAAAACATGTCAAAAGTCTAACAGCATTTCTGGAAGTTGATCTTAAATTTCTTTCTCAGAGATAATCCAGTCTCTTGGCCATACTTATGCTGAATGAGTGAACAGCCGAAAGGATAAATAAAATATATCTCTGTGCTGTACTATGAGCTGAGTCTAATAGCAAAAAAAAATGGAAATAAAAGGAAAAAAAGGATCAGTGTTGAGCTGCATTATATTTGTATGGCATCATGTATCCATTCTATGATCCAGTCTATCAAAAAGAGGTAGTCATGGTTATGCTCATAGTTAAATTACTTAAAGGACTCTAAGATGTTTATGACTACCAAAGAAATTTCATTATCAAGCAGATTGTCTGTCTCATATTACAGTCTGGCTTCACCCATCTAGCAGTCCTTTGGATGTCGAGCAAAGTTAACATTGAAGTGATGGGGAAATATCAGCTTGAGAGAAAAGGTCTTCAACCAATCTTTCAAAAAAAAAAAAAAAAAAAAGATATTTGTTAAAAAATTTGGTGAGAAAGTATCTGCCTTGTGTTCCCAATGTTGCTAGATGTTAAGCAAATATATGCTGACTGCAAAAAAGTTGCTTTGGCAACTCTCTTATTAAAATGCATTTGTAACCCCCATCTGTCATGAAAGTTTTGAAAAGTTTGTTTACTTTGGAGAGCCGCCTTATCCAGGGTTACCCCGGCATACAATGATAGCAGTCTTCAGAAGTTGTGTGAGGAACAAGCCACTAGGGATCCATTTTTGTTTTAATTGGCACACACAAACACTTTTCTGGTCTGTCAAAAAGATCAAGCTAATATGCATGGCGGGTGTTATATTCTCAGCTTTTGGGAGTAGTAAAGCTCCCTTTATTTAAGTAATTTAAATGATAGACTGCAAAAACTTTGCAAGTCAGAAAAATGTTTTATACTTTCTTTGGGAATATTTGTTTTAGGCAACAGAAAATGTTCTACATATCTAAAGATGTTGAACCTTATGTTTTAATTACCCTGGTTTTTTTCTGACTCTGTAAAAGTGACTGTGAAACCCAAGGATTGCAAAGAAGCAACAAACAGATCCTGTGTTTTCACAACTTCTGCAATACTAGAAATTGTAAGACCAAGTGCTGCCAGATGTTTATATTTCCTCAATTGTGTTGCCTTGTATTATGACTGATTTGCACATCCATTCTCTGGAAACCTTTGTGAGGTCATCACATCAAAACAACCTGCTTATGTACAATAAGTTGCTCTTTAGAGAAATTAAACTAGTGCTGGCATTATACACATCAATTGCTCTGAAATGAATTCAACATTCTCAAACTTGGGGGCCAAAACTTAGAAGAAACAATAAATTTTTTAATAAAACTATATTGCACCAGTGGAGAACAAATAATTTTTTTTCATGGTGAATTCCTGGGACTAAATCCTTCAACACAATTTAGTAATAAATTAATGAACTCTGGGACTATGAAGAAGAGGAAAAAATCTTTAAGCCTAAAGTTTCCCTTCTGCTGTGCCATGAAATCATAGTATACACTGGTTTCTGTTGAGCGACATTAATACTAACAAGGAGAGAATGAGATACTCTCTCTTCATTATAAGGCAAAATTTTTCCTTTCTTTACTGGCCATGAAGAATCTCAGTTACAGAAGAACTGCTTTTTATTGCTTTTATGAAAGATATTGAACCAACAGCAGGTCACAATTAAAGCTGATTAGGCCCTGAGACACCAAATTTCCTCCTTTGATTTGAAGAGGAGCTCAGGGTGGGTGTCCACAGAGCTTCTCTGGAGGGGGAAAATTCCAGGGGAACTGGGATGCTGTCAATGATTTCAAGCACCAACTTGTCATTCTTCCTTTTCCACCCACCAGTCCAGGTCTTATTTCTTGCTGCCATTGGAGGTGTCTGAGAGAAAAGCACATGCTGTGTTGTGTGAGCAAATAGGATGGTAAGGTAGAGCAAGTACTCCCTGCTAAACATCCAGGGAACACACTGGGAAGTATTTCCTGCTGATCTGCTACGCTGGTATTATGTCCTTTGCAAGATAGTTGGAATACTGGGATTGGCCTCTGAAAAACAGGGGTTTCCCTCGGAGGGTAAAGAGCAGAAATGGAAACATGAGACAGGCAGCAGATCCTGGATGTAAGCCACTTGTGTTCAGCCTGCATGTCCCCCCTGCCAGTGCTACCCTCTGCTCCAGCCCCATGGATGAACTGCCCTTGCCTCGGAGCAGGACAGAAGGACTTCTGAAGGCCTTCAAGCCAAAGTCAGGGGAGATGGGAGTCAACAGACTTGGGGAGTGAAAAAAGAAGTACCCCCAAAACTGGCAAAGGCAGAGAAGCAGAAGATAATAATTAAGACACAATTCAGTCGTGTCTGTGCATAGTGGGAAGTTGGGGAATAGACAATTGCCCATTTTGTCCGCAGACAAAAACTAAAGGCGATGTATGAATACCTACTGCAAGCTACTTTTCTCCTTGGGGTAATATTTTACTGTTATTGCCTTTGCAATCTGAAGCCATATATTACATAGCCACACACAGAGATATTGGCAATGGTTTCTCAGAGAAGTCCTGTCTTTCTTCGTTTTACCAGCTGGACAATACCTAGTGATGAATGGTCCTCCTGTCCAATTTTATATGCATGTTATAACACTTTATGATGTATGTGAGTGAAACTCAACATGATAAGTCCTTGTAACAAACAAAAATATCAAAGGGAGAATAAATGCTCTGCTTTCAGAGCAAGCAAAGATATATATTTAAAATATATATGTGCTATGTGTAACGCTTTCATTTTGTTGACTCTTATTTTAGCCAGAAATTTATTCATCAGTAGCAGAGCATTTCACAGCTACACTATTTGCAGGAAGGAGGCAGTACTGGGTCCTAGTATTTCATTTATGGACACATGTCTCCTATTAATGTGCTGAGATTGCACAATAAGAAAAAAAGAGATGTTGCTATAAGTATCTTTATACTTATAGTAACGTATTTGGCCATGATTATAAGTGTTTATAAAACTTTCAAGAATCGTTCCTTGTCTACTTACACTAATGAGAACACCTGTTAAGTTTAGAGCTGCACAGGCTTATTTGCATTGAATTCAGGTTTTTGCATACTGTACATCACTTTTTGAAACAATTAGATGTTTACAGAGAAATATAGCTAAAAGAAGAACAGCAGCTTGAATGCCCTCCAGCCCAAGTCAGTGCTAATCCTGGTTTGTGTGAAAAGCAGAAACCTGCTGAATTATAATACTGACACAAATTCAGTGAGCAGTGAACAAAGGTGTACCTGCAAATACTCCAATAGCAGATGTTTCTTGTGGGGATTGGTACCTGCTGTTGAGTAAAGCAGCTCTTAGACATGAAACAGCAGTACTTAATGGGATTTTCATTGTTATATTTACTATTTTATTTTCATTTTGATAGTTTCTTTTCCTTTGGGGGGGGGGGCCCCAGTTACTCAGAACTTCTCTGTGTACTGAGCATGTAGAACATGTGGTCATTCTCCAAAATAGCTGTATATGTTATTTTACTAACTTGCCAAAAGCCAATACAACACCACAAGATTCCTCCTACTGCTTGAGATCCAAGACATCATCTCTGCAGTAAAGGTTTTTGTGGCCTGGGGCAAAGAGGCAGGAGGTCCCTTTCTATAAAAACCAGTCTGCTGAACGGTAAGTGCAATATCCTGCTGTGACGGGCCATGCCAGCTATTGTTTAATAACAATGTACAACATCAAAGTTGGTCCATGATCTGAACACATACTCTGCCAGCTGTGTCAAGTTCCTAAGTGGTGCAGGCAGGAAAAGATACTGGTTATTATCTTCCTTTGCATGCAGGGAGCAAACAATGCATAACATCTTGGGTTTGCCTCTTTCCATCCTTATTTCTATGTAAATATTAGGAAAAGCTAAGCAGGATGAAAAATGTTTTGAACAGGGCTATTACATCCATTTAAGAAAACAAACATTTCCAACTACAACAGCTGAAAAGAGTTCTGTTTTAAAAAATTAGTGCTTCAATGAAAATCATGCTGTTGAGATTCAGGACAAAGATAAATACATTTTGTCACCTATCTGAGCTCTAGTTGCCAAGGAGTCACAACCTCGTGAGAAAACTTTCACAGGTAATACCCTTCTTAACTGCGCACAGAAGAATATGGATATTTCAAATCATAGAATCTCAGAATGGTTTGGGTTGGAAGGGACCTTAAAGATCATCTTGTTCCACCCCCCTGCCATGGGCAGGGACACATTCCACTGTCCCAGGTTGCTCCAAGCCCCATCCAACATGGCCTTGGACACTTCCAGGGATGGGGTGTCAGTGCAGTTCCCAAACCATTCTTACACAGTTTTGATATTTATTTCATTGGTGAATGAAGTTATTTTAAGTAATAAGCAGCACCACAATATAGATAGTATGGAGACACTGTTTGATTCAAAGAATAATACCTTCTAATTTTTGAAAATAGAAATTCTTGTAATATGAAAAAATCCAAAAAAACTGGAACTTTTTATGTCTCCAAATTGTTGTGATAGTCTCAAACCAGTTTTCAAGCATTGGACGATACTTGGATTTTTACTTAGTCATTTTGGAACTACACTGACAGCACTGGAACTGCACTGGCCTTTAAATTTATCAGCTGCTCTACGTGGCAGTTTAGTAATGACAGAAGGTTACTCAAAATGTTATTTAAAAATAACACATAACCAAAATATCAAATTATCTTTTCACGATAGGTGTCTAAGGAGAGTTTCTCTAGGGAGGCAGAATACAGCTCAGAACTCAGGGAATTTCTTACACTAACTGAATTGGTCAGCTAGTGGTCATCGGGTGAAAAACTACAGAAACATTTGATCATGTAGCTCAGAAACAAGAGAACATACTCGGATCAAGTTTGCAATTTTAAGAAATACAGTGAAATTAGGAAAAAAATATAAGAAACATATGTCTTCTCTCTAGATCTTAGAGTTTCTAGGATATACCAAATACAAAACAATAAAAGCAAATATATTATTTAAAAAAATCTATAGTTTTTGCAAGTATCTGATCTTTTTAATGATGTAGGCTTTTCTCATGTATTAGAATGTGATGTACACTTTGACATCTGTCAGTCAAGCTTCTGGCTATCACACTGGACAATCTGGAGGGATGCACCACAATGTGATGTGGCATGCAGAAAATTTGAAAAACTACATTTTTCCAAAATAAAAATCACATCTTCTAGTTTTAAATAGACAAAGTGATTGCAAAATATTTGGCCATCAAGACTGTAAAGATTGAGGTTGGATAATCAATAATGTTTGTGGTTGAATTACCCACTGATAACAAGTAATTTCCTGCTATTCGTGTGGGGAATTGGGAAGTGGATTTTGGGAATTTGGCAGACTCTCTCCCTCTTTTCTAAATCTGCTGTGTCTGAAAACCTGATATTCATTTCTATTGCAAGCTTTGGGATGAGGCAGTACAGGCAAATGCAGGTTTGGGGTGACAGCTCGTTCAGGAACTCCAGGATCTAAATATAAGGGAAGCTAAAAATAGACAAAATTATGGAGCCCAGGAATGGCTGGGTATTTGGGGGTCAAGTCATCCATTCCATAACCATAAGACCATATTTATCTGAATCGCTTCAACACCATTATTGTTTCTTCATTTCTTGTCACTAATAAATGTACAGTACACATGGCAAGGAAGCGGAGTGGTTTAAAACACATTATGGCCTCCTTGTCCAAGGGTATCATCTTTGCATGTTAATTTGAGCACTGTGGATGATGTGCCAAGAGTCTCACGGTCATACAGCAAACCAAAGTGCAGATACGCAAGGGTTGTAACCCGGGCATCACCCCACAGGCCCCTGACCCACACATTCCTTGCCCTCTTCACCATGTTGTTAGAAATCCTGGGTACATTATCACTCTCAGCAAAGTCAACGGCACATGACAACTGAAAAGCAATATCCCATCAATAACACAGATATTAAACTGAAAGGCAAAAGAGAAAGTTTTAAGGAAACTGGAATTTCAGGCTTGAGTTTCTGACAGTGTTATGTTACCCTGTCTAATGACCTAATCCTTGCACCTTTCTCCTATTACTAAGATATTTAAGAATGCTCTCATATTCTTGATTCTGACAAAGGAAACTAATAAGTTACTTCCCAGTGATTTTGGGTACTAACTCATTAGGCCAGAGCTAGAAGAACTGACTCTACTAGTCATGTCTATGAGCAGAGACAAACAAGCAAGTTTGAACTATAAACAGAACCAATTACATTACCATTTCCCAACGCTTTCAAGAATCAGACTTGAAGCTTTTATTTGTTTTGCAAAAAAAACGTGATCCGCTATGCTAATAAGTCTAAAAATTGATTAAAAGAAAAACATTCAAAGCAGAACCTGGCAGTACATCTTCTTATGTGCTTCCCTTTCATCTGGCGGAACACGTAGCCCTGATTCAGCAAGGTACTTCATTAAGCAATAGGCAACGTGCAGAATCTGAGGGCTTGAGCTGTTTTCAGTCACAAGAATGAAATGAGCCAATCAGCCTGAGCAAAAAATAGCAGAAAAGTTATATTTATTCACAGAGTGAATATTTCAGGGAACAAAAGATATGTTAGTGACAGTCAGTAAGAGCTGCTTGTAAATTAACAGCAGAACCACAAGAAATAATGTTAGCTATCACTTGTAAGCCTAACAGAGAAAGAAAGCTATACCTTTCAGCACAACTGAGAGAAAAGAATACCTCATCAAGGAATTCAAGAGGGAGAAAATAAAAAAGAACTACAAAATAACCCCTGCCACCTATTGGTTCCTTCACTATTAGAAGCAAACCCACACTACTAACCTTGTATGCTTACTTGGAGAACATAATATCAGAAAAGAATTATTTTTTTTTTAAACTTTGGCTATATTAGTAAACAGACAGTCAGAATACCTTGAAAATAATGAGAGGAAAATAATAGCTACATAAGAAATTGTATCCAGCTTTAAGCTAAACTCTTAGTCTTATATTGCCAACAATCTCCATAACTCACTCTTTTCTTTCTGAGAACAGATGAACTGATTCTCTATCACAGCCAAGCTCATAATGTCTGAGATTAACTAGAAGTCCCTCACTTAGAGGATGACCTTACGAAGTATTAAGCCATAAATTAGATACTGCCAGAACTTGAGAATTAAAAGAAAAAAAAAATTGCTGAGAGTTTTTAGGTGTTTAGAAATTCAATTATATGGTTTTGCCTCTTGTTGAAACGCAAACCCATGAGCTGAAAAAACAGAAACATGACATATCTAAACAAACTAGTGAGAAATACCAAAATAGGTGAATATTTATCAAACCCCTTGCTTAACAAAGGAAGGGTACTGATATCCAAGTTATTTGGAAAGCTGCTTTTATCGACAGAGAGAACAGGATCGGAGTTTCACGCTTAACTCTGAATGATAACTCATCCCCGGTTTTTGCTGCCTTTACTTGATGACAGGTCATTCACCTCACTACTGTCATGTGTTACAGAAATTAGCAACCAAGCAAATGAATCTAGATCAGTCCCTATGACTGAACTTGCTCATTTGCCTCTATGCTCTATTTCCTACCAGAAACCCGTTTGCTGCATCACAGGACCAACTTCACAGCCGACACGGAGCAAGAGAGCCGGAGAACCCTGTGAATTTTCCCAATGTATCAGACTTACAGAAACACCTGTGCTAAATAACTTTGTGCTGAGCTACTGTGAAAAGCTGCAGTGTTAAGTAGCAATCACAGTTTCTGATTTTTCACTGAGCTGGTTACTCTTCTGCCAGAGTCCTCCGAGCTGTCATGCGGAGCGTGAATGGTCCCCATTTTAATCTAGTTGTCTTTCTCATTATTTAAATCATTAAAGTTCTAAATTTCTTTATTTATCTTGAAGTATCATGATATCAAAAATATGGCAGTTGAGCAGCAGTTGATAAAGTTTAAAAAGATCTGTTTTTAAATGCCTTTAATTTCTGAGTTGAAACCGTTCATTCACTGACTACTATAAGAATATAATTGGTTGAAGAAAATTTGAGACATTTGATTTGACACAGGCTTAAAAGTATTATTTCTCTTCTTTAAAAATATCCCAAATACAGCATGTAAGAATAAAATTACTGTAAAATTAAATAAACTTAGAAAGTTGCTGTCAATCCATCCCTTATTAAGGACTGCAGCATTTATGTAAGGAAAAGCTCTGATTTCCATTTTACAAGGAAACAATGCCCTTAAATCTACACAAGAACTTTAAAAAGATGCATTTGCATGGATACAGAGCTCATTACAGGCTTTAAGTGTGTTAATGATTAGATGGAAAACTTGTTCAAACGAATTATTGACTCTGGTAGTGAAAATCAGAGAGATAGTAAAGCTCTGCAAGCAGGTAGGGAAAGTTGCAATCAGGTTTATTCAAGGAGTTGCCCTTCCAGAGTGGTAAATTGCAACAGTCCCAGGTCCGGGAGAAAACATGAAATACCTGCACATGCCTTTACACCTGGGGGGGAAGAAGCAGGCAAATCCACAAGCTGTTACTCATGGCAACATCAAAAAGGATTCACCTTTTACATCTTTAACCCCTTCACATGTGTTTCCTTCCTACACAAACCACTCTGCAGTTCTTGAGTCCAGGAAAGTGGGAATTGAGCTGCTGCTAATAAGGATTTATCTGTAGTCATGTCTCCATCAACATGAGCGGAGACTGGAGAGAGGTGTAGATGCGCCACTCAAGCTGGAGTGAACCTAAACCAACATTTGCTTAGCCAAACCTTTGGAAACTGGGAGAGGAAATAAAGCAAAAGTTGTTAAAAATTTACTAGTGTTGGTTTCAAGCAAAATTTTAAGTATTTTCTGATCTTCCCCAGACTCCAGGAAGGCGTACACAGCTCATGGTATTTAAATGAAGCTCCCACAACATTTTGTGGCAACACGATATTTTATGGGAGCGAATGCAAAACACAGCAGCAGCACCACTGTAAACTTTGAAACGTTTCAAAGGATATCAAGCCCAAGCTACGCTGCCAATATAGTTTTAAGTACAACGTAGCAAGCTAAATTATGCAAGCAACCGTTTCTCACGCGAGTAGTTCCAATGATTTCAGACAAGGGCGATATCTGTGATGAAGGCTCGCAGAAGAGGATGCTCAGAAAGTATAAAAAAGAGTATTTTCCAGTGCAAAGAAGGTACCAACAGCCAGACTCATGTTTAGGTAGGTTTGCCTGCACTCTCGCGATTCTCCTTTCCTACGTGAACTGTGTTTCAAATCTATAATTCATATAAAGTGAGAATTTCAGTGGTTTTTTTTTTTTTTAACTAAAGAGCCTATTGTGAACGGCCCCAGGACAACTCCCCCAGCCAGGTAATTTAAACTGCAGAAAAGATAGTCAGAGACATTATTTTCAACAAGGTCCCAAGGTGGCTTTCAATTCAGAAAAACAATTGACTGATGTTTCTCTGTTTGCTGCCAGGAAGCTCTATGTAGTATTTCTAGAGCTTTTTCTCTACTCTACCCAACATGTGGGCTCAGTGTCAAGCTGTGAGTTTGTAAATCTTTTTCAGCACTTACCAGAGCTCAACATGAATTATGGTATTGCCAAATCTGCTTTATGCAGCTTTTTTTACACGAGAAGAAAATGTACGATTTTATGGTCAAAAAGAAACATCTACATGCCTACAATGGGAAAATGCAGTCAGTTGGGATTGAACCCCAGAAAAAAAATATTTCCCCCTGATTTTGATTCTTTAACACCTTCAAACTTTGGAAACTTCTGAGCTGTCGAGCTTTTCTCAGTGCACATGGTATTTCTCTGTACCTTTATTAGCTATATTAGCTAAGATTTTATTAACTAAGACTTTATTATCTAAGATTTTATTAACTTAATGCCCATTTGAAAAATCCCTGCTACTTCAGAGGATGATTTGCCCTAAAATGTGTGTTAATTTTTAATAAAATACCTTCCTATTTTTTGAGGAACACTTAGCACAGGACATAAATCAGCCCTTTTGTTGAGGGCTAATAAACTTTGTGCGTGTGCATGTGTGTGCGTGTGAGTGACTTAATACCATTATAATAATATTATATGGCAGGCAAAAATATAATGAAAATGATAATTTGCCAAAAAGATTTAAAAAACACTGAGGTGTTACCTATCAAAAGTTCTCCTTCTGTCTATGATACAGCACAGATTGCAATCGTGACAGTAAATCTGGTGCTATTGTTAATGCCATGGCACTTTGGTTTTTGGCTTGCTTCAGTCCAATCTGTGACATGCTTGTGAATATCTTTCTTCTGTTCTGTCTGTATGGCATATGGATTTCTGGGATACAACGTCAGACCTATCCACATAACAAGTGTTCAGAGCACCTTATCATTTTAAAAAGCCAATTACTCAAAAAGACAAATGTGAAATGTTTCACATTTAATGATGAGCAAATCTGCAAAACAAATGCAATTTTGCTTCATTTGAAAAAGTTTAGTTTAACTGTAAATATTGCAATGGAGTCCCTAGCAATACACACCACGGGTAGGGACAGGCTCATTTTATGCATATTGTACATCATCACTGTCACTTAAATCTGCAAGATTTTCCATGCTAAGTTGTTTTAAATAAATAGAAAGAAATGAGATACAAAAGAGTGAAATATATGCTTCTGAATAGACTGTAAAAATGTCACTGCTAGTACTGAGCATTGGACACTTAAAAAAAAAATATTTTGAAAGTCTCTCCCAAAAAACCGAAAACTGCATATGTCTACAGAGGTAAAGGTCAGTAATGAAACAATTAACAGCAAAAATACCAATCCATTTTTTAGAAATATTTGTCAATATATAAAGAATGTTTTGTACTGCACAGAAGTGCTCAATTAATCCTGGTTTAGTGGCCGTATGTCAGATTCCCAGACTGAAAGGATGTCAGCCGAAGAACTTAAATACACAGAGGTTCAAAAGCAAGATTTTGTAAGGACTTCAGAACGGCAGAAATTTGCTACTTTCTGCTACAGTACTAATAGAATTCATGATTCAATTAAATTCTTAAAAAATTCTTTGTCTACTGCAGTCAAAAATACAGAACAGTGGATTCTTTTTTTAATGAAAGGCTAGAGGTATATATTTATACCTTCAAGTCTGAAAGATCTACAGACACACATAGACCAGCCGGTGCTACAGAAAATTTCATGATTGTCAGTTATCTAAATTGTAGGTTCTGGGTACCAGGGAAGGAATTAAAATGGTTATTGTTAAGGTAGGAGCATATTGGGCTAAAAGGCAAGGAGAACAGTGATATTAGTGGGAGTATTTGACTCAGCAAGGCAAGTGGATTTATAGGCAATATTTAAAATACATGGGAAACATATAAACAGATTTCAATATTGGAGATTTTTTGTGACTAATTTGATTTTTAAACCCCTTGCACTAAACTGAGAACACTGGTAACAAAATACTACAGAACATGGGAAACTGAATGCAGCTGGCACTGGTAATTTTAGAAGAAACTAATCTTGATATTTATAACATCATGTAGCAAGCGGAACAGTTTTACCATGCTGGGAATGTTGAAATACAAAAAAGTTCACCTTTCAGCTATTGTGTTTTAGCTCTATTCCACTAGAAAAAAAGAATCAGAAATCAGATGTTGCAATGCAAATATTAAGAAAGTTTATTATGATATATAGCCATGGAGATACCTTTTTTTAAACTGCCTGTACATGTATTGTATTTTATATTAAATTTTTGTAATCCAGCTCAGGGACTTAATATATACAGCTGAAAAATCAGTTCATAAATTATATTTAGAAAGCCAGAAAATATGCTGAGCTACAACATTAGATAAGAACCTTGTTTTAAAAACATTCTTTTTAGTATTTTTTCTTTTTTAACTTTCAATTTAGGGTTTGATGTTTTTACCTGTAGAATGCCAGATATAATGAACTAATAACTAAAACATATAAAAGGATATTTTACCCTTAATCTTGGAAACAGCTGTAATAATAATTCCCCCAATACTTTTTTTGCCATTGCTGCACAACAATAAGCATAAGTGTACCTATAAACCTGCAATTCAGCTCACAATTTCATTATGGTATTCAGTTTCTACAATTTTGGATTGTAAGGGGAAAATAAACATTCATAAAACATAACAGACCCAAACCATTTCATAAATTAAGCTGTATAACATATTTCAATTCTAGTGATTTACATCTGAGTGTAATTTTTCCAGTATCTTTAATGTTCAGGAGTAACGAAGATAGAGGAATATATGTTTTAAAACATAGGACCTTACTAAATGAATAGATTTTAATTTGCAGGGGACTGTGCAAGCTTTTAGCCTGCTTTTATAGTACGTGTTTTTGTTTTTCTGCTTCTCCCTTGCGCACCCACTCACCAACTTCAGCGCTGCGTTGCAGATTTGAATGAAGTGAAAAGCTCAATGGGTAATTGTCAAAATACTTTCATTTCTCCCACTTTCAGAGAAGAACCAAATAAAGACAGGAGAGTCTCCCTCTTCCCACAAACACCCAGAAATCGGCAGCATTCCACCTGGAGCTACCAAAGAGCACAGCTGAGCCTCACAGATCACATCTCCTTTTTTTTAATCCCAGAAATACACCTTGAAAGAAAAACACATTTCTCTCGAGTTTCAGGAGCTGATGTCAAAATTGCCCACCACCTAGTTCATGCAAAAATCTGTTTATACATGTTCTCTCTCTCTCTCCTGGTATTACAGAAAAGAAATGTCAGTAATAATCAAGCGAGGGTGCTGAATTAAAATCTGAAATTGCTAACAAACCGATCTGTACAAAAGTGTCAGTGTTAAGATTTCCAGACTGGGGGTTGTGTGACAGAACGAGGAGCTCAGACAGAAGAAAACAGCTCTCCACTCCAGTACTTTCACCCCGTTAATCTCACATGTGCTATGCCACGGATTTCTTGCTATTTTATTTTTAACCTCTGCTACCTTGTGGGAAGTGGGCTATTCCAAGGGTGCTCGCAAGCAAAGCTCTGATTTTGCAGATGGATGTAAAGCACTGTTAAATGAGAGGTTTAAGAAGGACTTTTTCAATTTGCTTTGAGCTTAATCTGAAGTGGTTTAATCACAGCTTGTACACATCTTCTTAAAAATTGTTCTAAGGCAGAGGAGAAGTAATAATCATGTAGGAAATCATCGTGACAGATGCTGGCTCCCATGATCCCATTTACACTTTTAACATCACTAATGAAAACCTATCTGGGCAATACCTGTGTCAGAGAGGTGTCAGGTGGTCATTTGGCACGAGAGAATAGGAAGGAATCAGAGCAGCATTTTGAAAATTACTTTTTTTTTCCCTCCTTTTTTTTTTTTTTTTTTTTTTTTTTTTGCACCTGTTATTCTAAAATTTCTTTCAGTTACATTTCAAAACACTACAGTTGGGATCTCCTTGCCAACCTGAGATGGCATAAGCCTGGGTAACAGAACAAAATGTGAGAAGGTCCTTCTGTCTTTAACGCCTGTTCACCAATGAATCAGCCTCCAATTAATCTGTTTCTTCAGTAGGAGTTTAATAAAAGTCAAGCACACACATGTTCAGTCTTGTTTAGTATTAAAGCTGTGTTAACATTATCTGCCTAGCCAGGTCAAAAATCTTATAGAATTAAATGCCAGAAACCATTTCAGAATTTTAAGGGCTTTGCAATTTTCTGTAAGTAATTGATTATGCAAGGCAGGGTAGTTTAAATTTAAAACAGGATAGTGATGAGTGTGATGTCACTTTTCATTACATATTTCAGAAAAAGTTTGTTTCATGGCCAAACTACACATAAAACCTGACTTATTAGATTTGCTATTTTGCATTTTTGCGAACCAGAAAAAAAGAATTAATAAATCAACAACTCAGATTTCCTTTCCACATCATGAAGTAGAAACTGAGTAGGTTGCGCACATCCCAAATTTCCACACTGTCTGTCAGGCTATCTGCTAAGATCACAGACTAGATTTTGCCCTACTCAGCTGTTCCTCTAATTTGGCTTGGAAAAACAAGGTATTATAATACCAGGACTATACTGTATTACGCCCTGGTTAAAGTGAATCTACCAGACCATACAAAGAGTTAAATAACCACAGTCTTGAGTCAGAACATGACTATAACTAATGTAGGCAAAGAATTTGCTTGGTAATACATGAGGAAAGTCCAATCTCCAAATAAACACAATCTCTCTATTGACTAAAGTTCTGCTTATCACCATTTAAACATGCCTATGACTTCTGATTGACAAAAAGAAAAGGTTGAGGGAGCAATAAAAACAGGAAAAAAAAACCCCCAACATATTAATATTGCTATGAAAGGGTGGAGCACATCCCCAACTCTGTCCATTAAATCTACTCTTCACATCCCAGTTAACAGCACTGAAGACACTGTTTCCAAAGAAAGTTACAAGCAATTTAGTTCCTGCTGCCACCAAATGTTCAGCAGAAAATGTGGTTCCAGGCATTTGTGGCATCCTCAGTCCCCTCTCAGTCCCCCTCTGCTACTGAGAGGAGAGAGGTGGTCTTACCTTTTCCCCCTGCACCATCTCCCTTTTCACCCCTTCCCTTCCCATGGCTGAAAAACAGCTCTACTGCAGAGCTCTCTATCCATCTCTACTCCATCCTTCCCAGTATCGAATAAGCAGTGGCGTATTTTAATGACATAATGTAATGCATAACATAGATAATAATGTATAGCCCCATGGAGCCTCAGCACCCAGGTCTCTCAGCCTGTACCAATAACCACCTCCAAGCAGGAATTAAAAAAAATCTAAGAATAAAAATTCAAAGGTCTTTGGTCATGATGCCATCATTCCCAGATATAAGGACAAAGAGAAAGAAGAAAAGTTGAGCTTGTATGTTTAAACAGGTTAGCTCATAACATCAATTTAAGAATCTTCATAAGTTTTAAAGCATAGCAGAAGTACAGAAAAAAAAAAAAACCACGAAAAAGGGAATAATGAGGGACATGAGAAAAGGGGAAACAAAATAAAACGAAAAAAGCCATTAAAAATAGAGCCACAGAAAAGCAGGGATGCTTATAGCAGTGGAGGACAGCCAGCATTGGATAAACAAAACCAATTTTGGAAGTGGCATAGTAAAAATAGGTCAGTACTACATATAAGTAGAAATTAATATGATGGAAATGATTTAACAAGCCAATATACTGTACTCTGTACAGTGCTATGATCATTAAACTGGTGAATGGGTGCTAATGTGGTAGAAGGAAAGCAATGCATAAAAAGTCAAATCAATACGGCAAGAACAGACCAGCAGGAGAGCAGAAATAAAGACAATCGAAAACAACAGTGCTTTTAGTACAGCTGCCCTATAAAATAAAACTGATCAATATACAGGTAAAGGAACAAGCACTGTATCACAGTGCACTGAAATACAGGCAGATATCAGTTTAACAAAAATATATATTAAACTCAGTTCATTCTGTCAGTGGGGTCGAACTGGCTGAGCAATGCACAGGATGGAAGAACAGAGCACTGCACCAATAAAGCAAACAATAACATAAAAACATCAGACAAATACAAAAATAAAGGGAAGCAGCCCTGCTAGCTCTTTTAGCCTGGCAAGCTTACACTCAGGAACTTTAAGATGTACAAGTTTCTGTTACTTTCTAATAAAAACATGATTAGACTAATAATTTTCAGTTCCCATGACACGGACATCTGGTAGTCGTGACTAATAGAAAAAAGGCAGATGTCAAAGAACTTTAATTATGACCTCAAATGACTCTTAATATTCTGTTATTTGGTTTGCACTAACAGAAAATTAAGTACAACAGTTCTGAGATGTGAGCAAATGAGAACTATTGGACATACTGCTTTTATATAGGCTTTATTCACATTTGCACCTAAACTAGTTCCTCTATACTTATATTGGCAACTGTTAAAACCTTTCCTTTGAGATCTCCAGATTAAAAGCATATTGTAATGTTTTCTATCCCTACATTTTTCTTTACTCATTGAGTTGCATTGCAATAAACCATTTTCCTGTGTGTTTTTAATGTAAATATATTTTAAATGAAAATTTTTTAACTAAACCACTTGGCTTTCAATAGAGACCATGAAAATATAAAATAATCATCATTAAAAAAAAAATGCATGAACTGAATGTTGTGTCTGCTGTCTGCTTGACACAAGGACATCTGGAGAGCTGGGCAGTGCATTCACTGGGGTGATATGTGAACTTTACTTTAGGATTAGAACAAAAATGGCAACCTTATAAATGTCTACACCATCCTTCAGAGAATAGCAGGAAACCTCCCAGACTGCAGCAATGAAAAGTTGTGGTTACAGAGCACATTTTGAGAAGAGGGGAAAACTGTCTCTTTTGGACTGTAACTCCAAATTTCAGGCTAGAAACATTCATTTTTTTTCTTATTTAAGGCTGTATAAAAAAGTCTAGTTAATGTTTTGAACATCTATACAGGCCTAAGTATTACCCACCCACAAGGGTGACTTGGTGATGTGGTGGCATGACCAAGGAAAGCCAGTAGTGCCACCACCCTTGGGGACCTGCATGTCTCACAATTCTGACATCTCCCTCCTTTGACGAAATTCAAACAAATTTCTATCAGGAGTGCTATCAGCATGTTCTAATTCATAGGTGCTAGAGGGATGAGCAGCTCCATGGAGCAATGAGGCTCAGTGCAGTCTCCATCAGCACTGGTGATGGAGGGGTTAGTTCTGAATTAAAGGAGTTGACCCAACCACAGTCAGGCTATAAATAAAATAAGCGGTGCCTCGCAGGCTTGAGCTCTGGCGGCAAATCTTTGCACTGACTCTTCCAGGGTCTCAGCAGCCACCTCTGCCTAAATTACCTCCTGACAAGTCCCCATAAAAGATATATCCATTAGAGATGGTTCCTCCACGGTAGGAATCTCTGGGATGGCACAAACACTTGTACCTTACACAAGTATCACTCGGGTACAACTCAAAAAAGGTAACATATTTCACTACAGTTAATTATCCCAGTTTATCCCAAGAAACCAGGTTTTAGGCTGTAATCTGTGAGGAAATCTGCTGTTCCAGTCCTAAATCCTCCTCTCAGCCTGGTGATTATCAGCTACATTTTTGTACAGGAGGGAATTAATGCCACATACAGCCTAAGCAGCTTTGAAGTCAAAAAGGCCCAGACCTGTAATAACTTTTGTGCCACGCTATTGATTGCGGGGGGAAGTGAGGTGCCTGAGGTCACTGATAGTTCTGGGGGGTTTCTGTGCCCTCCTTCCTTCCAGCCCTACTGCAAACCCCACCATTAACCCTGGGCAGGGGACCCCAGGTACCTGCCAGCACAGGACCAGATCTAGCAAGCTGGAATTACAATGCAACCTGATTTTCCCATCTAGCACCAATCAATACAGCTTTAGAGTTTGATAGTAAAGCGCCTTTCCAGAAAATCGTCATGCTTGTGGTGAAAGGACAGGCACAAAACGGGGGAAATTTTCTTTCCTGAGATGTCATGTGTGACAATTCCAGAAATATTTGATAATTACACAGTGCAATTTAGGTTTTATATATATATATTCATGTGGGCATGTGTATTGTGTGTTTTGCACAATGTCTGTCAGGAAATATGGACAAGGTTTGGTTGGACTTGGTAAGGTGAACTGGGAGGGAGAGGGAAGGAGGAAAGGGAAGAGAAAAGAAATTAGAGGGGAGGGGAAGGGAAGGGAAGGGAAGGGAAGGGAAGGGAAGGGACGGGTAAAAGAAAGAAAAGAGAGGAAGAAAGAGACAAGTGGGGGACAA
>JAWWEU010000163.1:3787532-3805503 GCA_035583155.1 Acropternis orthonyx
GGAAGGGAAGGGAAGGGAAGGGAAGGGAAGGGAAGGGAAGGGAAGGGAAGGGAAGGGAAGGGAAGGGAAGGGAAGGGTAAAAGAAAGAAAAGAGAGGAAGAAAGAGAGAAATGGGGGACAAGAAAAGGAAAAAAGAGCAAAAAGAGGGTAAACGACAGAAGGAAAAATGAGGGGGGAAAGATATGAATAAAGGAAAAGACAGGAAAAAAGGGAAAGAAAGGAAAAAGGAAAGAGAAAAAAAAAAAAAAGGAAAAAACCTCTGCTATCAGAGCCATGCATTTATTCAAAAGCATTTCAATCTGCGTGCACATCTTCATCACTTCAGTGATAATTAAATCTGGGAATCACAGGTGATGTCCTCGCGCAGTGTCTTTGCCGGGCTCCCACCGGGCCAATGAAGTGGGGCTCCCTGTGAGGCCTGTTAGCACAGATCAGGTGGTAATGTGGAGGGACAGATGAGCTTTAGCTGACAGATGGCAGGATGACCTGGAAAACCTGCCCCCTTTTCTGGGATCAGGCAGCAGCTGACAGGTATTATTTCATAAAATAACGTCTAAAAGGAATCGCCAGGGTCTTCGCATTAATCTGAGGCTGCAACCAGCCATGTAACGTTTATGTCAGAACAAATCTGTCTCTATGCAGGAGAAGGAAAGTGGTTTTTGATGAAGTTGTTCATAAATTTTAATATAATATGCCTGATGGTGTCAGATATAGTCTCATATCTCTTTTATATTTAAAAGCTCTAGTGAAACATAGAAATATTCAATCTCCAACAAGCTACTTTTAAATAACTAAAAAGTTAACCAAGGATACCTTACTGCTTTTCCCCATTTTCAGAAAAGAATTTGCATGTGTAATCTCCATGTTTTAAATGAAAACCTCTCAATTGCATGAAATCTCTTTTGTAATTGGTACTAAACAAAGGCACCGCTAAAGCTTCTGCAAAGTTGTTTTATAAAAATAAATGAATAACTGATGGGGAAAATAAAAAAACCCAGCCTTACACAGAGCTGCTTATCAGCAATGACTTAATCAAAAACACCTTAAAAATCAATATAATTTTTTCCTCTTTGAAAACTTGAGCAATTCCTGCTTTGAGGAGAGAAGCATTGCATTAAAATGCCCTCTCCAGACACATGACATTTGAAAGTTTAGGCACAGATGAATATTTGGGGAATTCAAACACCTGGTTTGGGTCTGGGCTTGCCAGCCCTCCAAGTCTTCTAGCAAAGTGGAGAGAATGCAAGGTCGTGCTTCCCACCTCACTCCTTCCTTGATACAACACCAGCTAGTTCAGCTACACCCTGATAAATTCAAGACTCAGTAATCAGCATTAATATGCAAGCAAGTATCAATCCAAAACCTGCTAATGAAAATGATTACACTGTTATATTCATCTGAATCTTATATGAGCTACTAAGGGGCATATACCAGCAATACGTGTGTCTAGCTGCCTTTGTGGTGCCACCTTAAAGACCCCTTGTTCACTTTTTTCTTTTATTGTCTTTTAGTTGTAGAGAATCACCTGCTTAAATATCTCTAAGGGTACTAGTAAAAAAGAAAAACAACATACATAACAGATGCGCCAGTGAACCTTGGGATGAATGTATTATGGATACAGAACCATCACCACACACCTCATAATCACTTTTTCACCTGCCCATCTGGTGCAGACCTGTGGCTTGTTAGTAATGCACTCGGATACAGTAAAATGTGCTTGTCTAAAAAGAACAATTAAGCAGAAGCTCGACTGGTGCAGTGAGCAGGATTTGCGGAGAAAAACTGGAAGGAGGAAAACAGACACGGCATCTTGTTGTTTTGGAAAGGCAGACACCACACTTGCACGTTTGAAGAAGTAAGAGAAAATGACAAGTCTTTTACTGAAGTTGAACAAAACCACAGTGCCTTTTTTTAAAAGGCATTTTTAAAGTGTGAACCTTCCAGCATAACATCTTCCATTTGCAAACATAGAAAATACAAAGGAAAAACAACCTTCAATGCACTATAAATAGATCTAAATTCTGACCTAGAGAATCAACTTTGGCCTCAAGGGGTTGATTCATCACCTTAGACTCTCCATTAAGACATCGATAATGATTTCACAATATTGACACTTTTCCAATGGAAAACAGGTCATTATTTCATTGTACTGAAAAGATGAAGACTTTTAATTTCCAGTAAAATAGACTTAAAACCAGAGAAAGGAAGGTAGAAAAACTATCAAAACGGTACCACTTTATGAAATTTGCTATCCCTTTGCTTTCTTTTGGTAGTTTTCCAATGTGAATCCCCTTCTGACAAATAAATCTAGCAAATTTCTTGTAATCTTGGTTACTAAGGATGTCTGAACAAGGGAAATCTCATTTACGTTTTGGGCACTGGACACATGACAATACACAGGTTATCAGAACACCACTACTCTCCTTGAGATATACAGTGGATTAAAGCCATAATTTCCACTGATACTCATGATAATTACTTAGCTGGGTTTACCACAGCTAACAAAGAAATTATATCACCCAACATTGTTCATCTTAGTTCACCTGACCTTAAAACAGAAAACCTAAGAGATGATCACAGATTCTCTGGCAGGTCCTGTGTAAGCTCTTGAGTTTAACAGCATCAGGTACAAATGTTGAAAAAATTCTGGAGATTGTGCTTCCTTTCACTCTAGCTCATCCTATCAGTTGCACAGGGGAAAGACAGCTGTTTATTATGATTTTTTATTTCAAGTTGTCATCTCAGATAAATTTCTGAGCCTTGAATGAATAAGAAATTTTATTGAGGAAAATAAATCAAAGATATTAATTAACAATCTTTCCTATGAAAAAAAAATTGAATTCAATGAATTCCACCTTGTTTAGCTTTGACAATGTCTCACATGTCAATGCACAGATGTTGCACCACCTTCATACTGGGAGCTCAGTGCTTCCACAGACACTTTTTAAAAGCCCGAGTATTTTATAAAAGTCCATCTCCTCACCAATAATGTGAATTACAACATGTGTGCTTTAAGGAAACCATTTATTTTTATGCTAAGGCATAAACTGGCCTATGAACAAGATTCTGGTTTAACAGCAACTTCAAAGGGTCCCAATGAACGAGCAGAGGGAAAGTGTGCACTCGGGCAGTTCAAAGCACTACGACCATGTTACACTGTCAAGATAGAGGCAGGGGCTCCAAATTCCACCAATTAACTTTTTTTTTCCTCACAGAAATGTTGTTATTATTAATAGAGATACTCAGTAAAAATCCCTGCATGTATGTAAGATATAGATATAGATATGTAAATCAATATTTGCATAAGGACCTTTATACTCCCCAAGCCAAAACTATTTTCTTTGATTAGTTGAGTCAGCCTGCTGTATTAATTGGCTCTGGCTTTCATAATTACAAGAACAACAGGGTGTTTCTCAGGTCTGCTACTGCTGTTTGAGCACACCATAGTTTTGAAACACATAAGCACATATAAGCACACAGTTAATTTTGTCTCAAAATAAAAATAATACTGGAGTTCAGACTCGTGATTTCCACAGGGGAAAACTCAATGGAAATCCATTCTCCAGTGGCATAAGAAGCACTGACACAAATCCTACATACATATGGATAATTTGTAGTAATCAGACATTCCAAGCCCTTGCTTGAAAAGTATGCTGTAGAAAGTATATGTATCCTTATTCAAAACTCCAAAGACATATTTTGATTACTGATAAGTTCATTAAGAGACTAGATTGCCTTTATATAAGAAAATTCACTAAACTGATGTCTGATTCTTAAATTCTTAATCTAAATCCCAATCTGTAATCTTCTCTTGCTCTTCCCAGGGTAGATCACACAAAGAATTCATAAGCCTTGCATTCAGTGGTGCATATTTTATGTAGTTAAAAGATGCTTTGACTTGATGCACCAGATTTTTCTGGTGTACAACGGACAACCATTCTCACAATTAACGTCTTTTGTTACTTTATGTAATCCCTTCATCAGACTTTACTCCATAAGTATGCTGTATATATCCTAAATAAAATAAAATAAAAAATGTGATCCTTTCCAGTGACAACTCTATTTCTTAAACAATGTTAAGAAATACTTTGTTTTATCCAAAATAACACATAGAAACTGTGTTAAAATGTTAGCAAGTAGTGAAATATTATTGATGGTTTGTAGAAATTAAGCTAAATCTGGCAGTGGCCAACAGTTTATCTGAAAAAAATGGTAAATTTGTTCTATTTACATAGTATTGATTACCAAATTCAAATCTCAATGGTTCAAACAGTCATTTCTTTGTATAAATTAATAACTGATTGCTTTTGTCCCCTTCTCCCACAATATTTTAGTATAAAAAGTGGAGAAACTAAGAGTAAAATGCCAGTGTAAGAGCATAGGATACCTGATAACTATAAAGTGCATTAATCAGAGACCTGTTTCCCTTGTATATAAGAAGAAAAACACCAACCTGAAACCTTCCAGACATTATCTGCCATAGGGCTCCTAGACCTGCAGCGATATAAGGTTACAGTGGCCAATAAATTTTAAGCCATTTCCTATACTGTAGAAGCAGGTTAGGAGTTCTTCCTCTCTTCCATAGACAGACAAAAGATATTTCTGGCTGAACTAGGTTTGTTTCCTTAAATTTTACTTTCCATATGCTCAGGATAGTTATTTAGTTTGTCTCTGGTACTGAGGTGGCCAACAATGCAGTGCTATTTCATCTAATGAAAAAAGAGAAGTACAAGGTATGAAAACCTTTTTCTAAAAATGAACGAAGCAGATGGGATATGCAGTTCTAACTTAGTCCATTTGCATGTGTTTGTTGGTTGCTTTTTTTTTTCCCCTCTGTTTCTTTTTTCTTTTCTTTTTTTTTGTTTTAAGTTCTAGTAGATTTATCTACTCGAAAAGGTCTGCTTACAGCAGAAAGGAAAACCAATTCTTCCAGCTTTAGGGCAGGAAAGTGCATAGCTGTTAAGGAAGAGGAGAGATTATGCACATAACATCCTCACCTCCTACATTTGGCAGCTCCCTCTGCTTGGAAGCTGTCACCCCAGGCATCCAGCCCAGGGTGTTCTAGTCCTAGATATCCTCCTTGTACAGTCTCCCACTTCCTGGAGTTGAACCAACACTTTGTGTTTGACTTCCCCCACCAGCTTCAGCTCTCCTCATGTCCCTAGCTAGCAGTATCAGAGACAGTTTATTTCACGTTGGAACTTCCTGAAGCCTGTATTGTCACTGCATTTAAAGGGTAAAAGGGGTAGCAAAAAGACAAAGAGAAAGAAGACCACACAAGGACTCAAACAGCCCATGCACAGGTTAAAAACATCTCTCTTGCCTGCAGACTCTGTGTGTGAAAGAGGAAAGGAATGATTTTCTCAGCAACCTCTAACCGATGTGTGATGTCTTGCAGGAGGAAGCAAAAAGTGATGTCATATTCTGGATAACTGCACAGGTACCAAGGGAAAAACTGCAAAAACTGAAGAATCAAGTCCATGTGGTTCATCAAATCTCCATATAAACACATAGGTGATTTTTAATATAAAACTTCAAAATAACTTTGCAGTTGATAAATTCTGTCTGTAGATAGTTAAGATAACGTGCAATAGGAAGGGCTTTGCAATGCCTTTTGGTCTTTGACCTGTGTTTTATGTAAGAAACAATCTCACTCCAATCAAAGCTTCAGAAAAATTCTTCCAAGTTTCTTTTTGAGACTTTCAGTACACACCTCACCATAGCCAGTTATGGTGAGTATACAGGAGGGCCCGAAATGCACATGGTTTGGTCTTTAACCTTTAACTGGTTTTGCCTTTATTTACAAACCCAGGTGACAGCAGATACCTTAAGAGAAAAACATAAAGGGAAAAGTTTTTTGCACATTCTTCACATCATGTTCTCTCTGTTTTGTGTGTGTAGAGAAGTACAAAAAAAGCTATCAATGCCTATCCTTTATGTTTTGAGCTCTCCCCCATGAGTAGTCCATTTAATATTTTCAAGTGCCAATAGCCTTTTCTATCTCTACAGCTCCCTCCAAGCATTAGACTGAATCACAAAAAATATTTTTCAATGACTGATTGTAGTAAAAAGGCTGTTGAAGAGCATGTGTGAGAAGAGCATCACACCACCCTCTCAAGGCCCTTGGAGGGTGCCTTGAGCACTGTAAGTTAAAAGAAGATGAAAAATAACCCTGAGTGACTGTGTTACAATAGTAATTTCTTCCAAGCAGTGCTAATATCTATATCTTTCTTCCTTTCCCTCTCAATTTAGACTTTCACACACTTTATTTATTTTTTTTTCCAAAGATTATCATCAGTTTACAGGCTTATTGCAGGGGAGGTTATTTTAAAGAATGGGAGAGAGGCATGACTACTTTACTTTGGTTAAATCTGGGTCTCTTAATTTACGTTTTCAACCACAGAACAAATTGACAAAGCAGAAAAGTAAATGCAAACAAAGAAGACATCAGCCAGTGCCACTCTGAGTCCTGTGGGAATTCCCAAATTGCTAAAAGCTGTCACCATAGCCTGAACTATCAAGTGTGAGGCACATGCTGTTGTTAGTTGTTAAATTTAGTGCCACTAAGGGCTATTCCTAAAAAAACCCCAAACACTGACAACCTACGGTGTCTAAAGCAGTCAGTATCTAAAGCAGATATTAGTAGAGTGATTTCCTCATGAAGAAAAAGTACTCAGAGGTTTTCTCTCTCAAGTATCATGAAAGAAAGGACTTACCATGAAAACAAAAATACCTTCCATAGACTAGTCTCTATGTCTCAGCAGAAACCATAGGACATTTGTGATGGGCAGCTGAATGCTAGTTCATGACATAATATTTGTTCCTCCTGCCCCTTGATTCTTCTGCTAATGTGCACTGACTGTTCAGGTTGATTGTAACATACTACATGTTTTCTGAATATTAATTTTATATTCATCAATATCTATCATGGCTGAGGATGTAGCTTGGGTTGCCAGTGTCAAAAGAGATGTTTCACACCACTACAGGTGAGAGAGCCAATAATTCACACAATATTATCTATATTATTGTGGAATTTGCATCTCAAGGACTTTGGCATAGACATTGAACAAGCTAAGTATGTCAGAGATCCTTGATACTTGAGGAAGCCTTCTCAACAGAGGTAAGTGTTGAGAGTGTTCCTGAAACCAAAACAGTCTCAAGGTGCAGGAGAAGAAACAGCAAAAGCAGTAAACTTGATATGGTGGGATACGGCGAGGACTGCGTGAGAACGGTGAGAACAATCCCCATCCAGAGGCAGAAGTGTCTGTAAATCAAAGTGTAAGTATACAACACATACGTCCCCCACCACCAGGACCCAGGCAAGCGGTGCCAGCTGTGCATGGAGGCGCTCAGGAAGTCTAGGATTCCTCAAACATCTGCTGGTGCCATTAAGAATGAGAAGTAAATCCACACTGGCATTACGTGAGATTTATTTTTCCACATTAACCCTGGAAACAACTGCCAAGTTTTTCACTCGTTTGCCACACAAGTAACCACTGAGTGGTGCAAGAATGGGAGCCAGATGAGAAACTATATGTAGAAAAATCAGGATTAGGGCAAAAAACCCCAGTAAGTGGCCAATGAAATAAAGACAAAGAAATGCAGGGGGAAGGAAGGCTGGAGAAAATGCATTCAGACTTCTCTTAAGCTACTGCTACAATGAGAGGGCTTGTTACTGTTTCTACAAGATCTTTAAGTTCCAGGTGCACTCAAAGCAGGAGATGACAGCTGCCTATTTCACTGCTCTGTTTGTCCTACTTCCATGAAATTTACATTAAATGTAGGTAGCCACCACCACAGGGGTTGATGAACAAGACAAACTCCATTCACATAGTTGCCAGGTAAATAAAGAATGAGAGTGCCACCCTAACCACACAGAGCATTGTAGCTACACCACACTTTCTCTGTGTTCTAGTCATCTCCTCCTAAGCTCCTTCTGTCCATGAGAATCTCAGAAGGATATGCAGTGAGCAATACCTTTATTACCTTGATTACAAGAATTTGACTACAAATACCTCTACATGAAATGATAATGAGGTCGAAGAGGGAATTAAGTCACTTATTTTTGCAGCACTGTGGTTCATAATGCTGAGTTAAAAGCTACACAAAAAAAAGTTTATTCTTTAAACATAAATGTCATTTATTTTAGCACTAATAGTCCCTCTGCCGCATGATCAAGCTGTAACAAAGCAGAGAAAAGCTCCTGGGACTATCCTGCTCCTCTGCACATGCTACATATGGATCTCCCAGCCGTATTGTGTCTTTCAGTTTAAGCAACACCTAAGTGTCATATCTGTGTGATGCTTATTTCTAGGTCATTCTGGTTTCTTTATGCATCATGAGTTAGGGTTTCATAATCATTTTTTCAGCTCAAGTCTGCAAACAAAATCTGTCTTTTGTGTTACTGGTCTTCACTCCTCCTTTCCCCTTGGCATGGCACTGTCTGTTCTTTTGTTCTTCGTAACTAGAAATGAAAGGAACTTGAAACTTTTTAACATACTTCACAACTCACATCCCTTTGTCTTATGTTCCAAAAGAAATATTTTTCTGGGAATACTAATACAGACAACCAATTTTTATTTTTATTTTCTTTTAACTTCATTTCAGGTTGCCTGAAGAATGCAAGCAGGCTTAGGTAGGAATCACTAATGAAATAACTGACTATAATAATCACAAAATATCTTTTGGTAAAAGACTACTCACTGAATAGATATTAAACTACATTTTCATATTATAGAGGAAAATTTCTTTGATTAAAATCAATACATCATTTCCTTTGTGAATCCTTATTTATGATGTCTTTACAGCTTCTTCTTTATAAATCTGAGTGAATTGATTAGTTCTGTAAGGAATGCATCAAGTTATGCAAAGTTTCTTCCCACCTTTGCAGCTTCTGTAACACAAAGCCTCTGTAGGATACATAAACATTAATGCCTGTGATACTTATTTTCTTTCTCTGAAGCAGAGTAGGAAAAAGAAGTCTGTGAAATCAGTAATGTCACAGTAAATATTGGTTGCCTCCACATTTTCTCCCACTTTGAAGGTTTTGGTTTTTTTCTCCTAGTCTGAAGGACAATGGTTAGAGCTGCTCCACCTACAATTATCGTGAAGTCAGTGTGTTTTACCGAAATGTTTTAGAGAAACCCTCAAACAAGAACCCACACAGTCAGTGAAACAACTGCATAAACTTCTCTTGATCTGAGTCTGTTACTGCCTGACCACATCTAGGTCACCTGGGCAAGGATCAGGTATAAAACACACCCTGTGCCATGATATGAACATGACGAAGTGGCATTGTGCTTTATCTTGCCATGGACCAAAGCAGGACCTGTGACACAGCCAGACCACAGCCACTGCACTCATGGCAGTGGGAATTATAAAGAAGCACTTGACAGAGTTATCTGTCATTCAACATTATCCAGATCCAATAATTTTTTTTGCCCCGAATACACACTATTTTTAAGCCAACTTGCCAAATCTAAAGTATTCCAAATTTCTATTTATGAGGTACTATATAACTCCTGTAGGCCACTGTGGCAATTGGGATATGGAATAAAGCACATATAATAAAATACTTTCACCTTCTTTTAAGGCTTTTCCCAGAACATCTAGGAGCAGCAATTAGAGCCGCCACTCAACTTCAGTAACAGCAAGTTGATGTTGGTAAATTAAGTAGTCTGATGTTGCTAGTGATTATATTAATCCACTTGACTGCAAGTGGATTCATCATTCATTTCTTGAATGAGATGAAGATATGGCTGGATACTCATCTCTTGCTGGTTTAGTAAGGAAAAGTGACTTCAGAGAAATACCAGTCCTTGAAAAGCTCAGTTTCAGACAAACCTTCATTAATTGCTTCAGACATTTGTCTTGCATCAGATTTCTAATACGGGTTGCATCATCGACACATTCCAGTTGCACCCTTATCAAACAGGATGTGTGTTTTCAGCCAAGAAGCTAAAAGTTGTAGGAACTTAGATGGAATCTCATGTTTCATTTCTGCATATGAAATTCTTGTTTGGATAAGCTACAGGATTCCATTCCAAATCTCTGAGATCTAGGGAAAAGTACTTTAAATGTATATACAAATATACAAATCAAAATCAATAATTTACATGAAATCTTGTCTCAACGAACAGACATTTCCACAAAGTTGCTAAAGGAGCAGATACCAAGAGGACGGATGAAGCAAATTAAAAAGACATGCCGTTGAAATTCAGCATTTCCAGAAAACATTCCACAATGAATTTAGACTGGAAATAAACTGTTTAAATGACAATAGTACCTTCACTCATGGTTATATTAATATTGTTTCTTAATAATCTTATTCACAGACAAGTTTCACATAGATGAAGAGTTTGTTCAATGCTAATAGCAAGACTTTACCTCCTTGTTGCTGCAAAGCTCTGAGTATTCACAACTTGTTTCTAACCTAATGCACAGGATTGTCTAATTTAATTAAGAGGCTCAGAGAAGGAAATTAAAAAGAGGACATTTTAAGGGCCTATCTTGTAAGGCCAATGTAATTGAGAAAGGAATGGAAAGGATCTTATCTGGGTATGAAAGAGCCTTGTACTTCATGTGTTTTCTGCCCCTTGGGACTCTGATTAAAGCCAAGGTCTACTAACTTTGCTATAAACTTCATATTTATTTTCATTGCCAAAAACAATGATATGAAAGCAACTTTTCTGAATCAATTACAGGCTACAGATCCTAAAAGATCTAAAAAATATTTAATAATAAGCATAATGGCAATACCAATTAAATTAACAGGACCCTTAATGTCTTCTATTGAATCTGTGAGTAGCTGCTGGACTGGGACCACGGGCAGTTACTGGGGGACCAAAGTGACTGAAATGAAGGATGGAATTTGTTTCTACACTCTCAAAAGCACCAGGGCAGCTTGTGTTAAGAACAGGTACATGACAAATATGAACCTCCATCTCCAGAATTTACAGCCACCAGACCACCAAAGGATTTGGGATCACACATCTAGAAATTATTTTAACTGTGTTTTGTAATTTAATACCATCCTTGGTTACACTCAGAAGTCATTCAGAAAATTTAAAAATATTTGAAATTCTCAATTTCAGTGAAGAAGGAAACCTTGTAAAAATAGTCAGTGCATTAATATACGTGTGTTTCTTATAGCTTTTGGCTCACCTCACTGATTTAACTGAAGTATGTCGTTTTGTGATAATCAGAATCTAAAGAAATAGAAAGCAATCATAGCTATCACCCACATCAATCAATCACTTTTTCCTCAGTATCCCCTTCTATACATAACCCTGATTTTGACTTAAAGTTTTCAAAAAAACGCTATCACTCCCTGGCCAATCAAAAATTAGTTTTTAGTGACAGAATCTGTTAGAAATACCCTTTTAACTTAAAATCTCAGTAGATTTTTCTTCCCTTGCTTTGCAGTGTAGAAAGGTATCCACAATAAAGAATATCTCAAGTGCAAGATGTGTAATAAATAAATAAATAAATATTATATAAACAAACAAATAATACATAAATAAATAACATTTATAATGTTGACTTGCAGAGATAAATTTCCTCTTTTTTTTTTTTTTTTTTTTCCATAACATCCAGGAAGCAGAAACAGTCTAAATGATGAAACAATGGTGTGGGGTTTTTTTTTCCAAAATTGCAAGCAAATTGTTTCTAGCATTACTTAAATTAGGACTATACTGAATGTAAGCAGTCCTGACTGAACACATGCCAAAAAAAATCACATCCATTTTACTGTCCCTGAATGCATGGACACTGAGCAGGTTATGCACTAGAGGACATTTTACTCCAGAGATGACTTTGAATCAAAGCGGGTGGTGTAAACTACAAGGGGTGCCATGGTGACAAGGCAGATGTGTTATTTGAGTGAAGGGTGGGATTAACCAGGACAACCTGCTGTACTCCTCCAGCTACAAACAGCAACACATCAGTATTTCAACAGATAAATAAAGGAAATTACAGGGGCACATGTATCACTACCTCCAGTTTTACATTCTCTTATTCTGATTTTCCAGAAGAAATCAAGGCATATCCTTAGTACCTTTGGGATTTATTCACCTACAGCTCTTTCCTGACCTCACAGCAACGATTCTCCGAACACCTACAGTACTTTTTGCCTGATGTGATTATACCAATAATTCTGCATAAAAAACCTCCCAAAACAATAAAGAGTTTAGAAATGGAGGCACTTGGGGAAAGTTGGTCAATTGTTGAGAAGAGATTAATAATTTGCTTTACTATTTCCCAATCTATGAATGCCTTATTGGTCTGTGTAATCCACACTGTGTGATAAACCTTAGAACAGTTTAATTTTAAATTATTCCATATGTAGGTTAAACTGTATGCATCACATCATTTACTCCTTTTGTATGCATGCTGAACTGTAAAACATTTAATAATATATATGGGAAGTAAGCCAACTCTGACTGGCATAGAAACCCTGGAGATTGGTGAATAATATATAAAACCATTTCTTCTCTGTTAGTAGCACATGGCCTGGCTTACTGAGTCCTGCACTGATATACTACTTTTAGGAATTCACTTTGTCAATCAAACTTAAAAATCCTTCCTAAATTTTCGCCTATCCTTTTACCAAAGAAAAACCAAAAACAAAAACAAAAAAACCCCCCATAACAACAACCTCCCCACCCCAAAACAACAACAACAAAAAAACCAAACAAACAAAAAATAAAACCAAAAAACCCCAACAAACCAAAAAAAAAAAAAAAAAAACCCAAAACCCAAACCAACTACAAACAATAAGATAAAAACTTCCAAGTCTGAAATGAGACCTCTTCTTACATCTCCTTGGGGGGAATCAAAGGCTGACAGTCTGAATGTGCAGCATGCAAGAATCTCAATATGGAAATCATGCCAAAATGTTTAAAAACATAAAAATAACAGATAAATAAGTAAATGGAATCTGCTGTCTAATGCAATAACTTGGCACCAAGTCAATTCTAACCTTTCAACTTTTTTAATTTATGCAACAAGGGATTCTGAAAGTAACACAGAGAAATTATTTTTATCCACGGAAAGAAGGAATGAAAGAATTTGAGATTCAGGTAGATACTTTTTACTAATCCCTGGTTACTGGTAACACTGTGAGATCAGAAACCTTTTAATGACTCCTGGTGAACACATGGAAGTTCGGAATCAGAAAGGAATGGACAAGTGAATCCTGTTTTGAAGCTAAAGTAAAAATACTCCCAAGCAGCTGTACTGAAAAGAGTCACAATAATTCCTTTTTTCCTGAACACAAAAGAATAACAGAGAAGCAAACATCCCTAAGCCCATGTTCCCAAAAAGATGGAGATGACAACAATTCTATTAACTTCCCCTGCTTGTTTTTTTCTTGGAAACTCTTGGAATGATCACTGTAGTTTTCCTTTACACCAAGAAAAAAGACGGGAGAGAGATAAAAGCAGTGGCCAAACCCAAGCTCAGGTAGCAACCAGAGGAAAGCCTTGCTACCAGTCCTTTATGGAATCACCATGCAAGATAGAGAGCAATGGAAGCTGAAAAGCATCACAGCAACAGCACAGGAATCTCGGGATTCCAAAGGGCCATTCACAGAAGGAGCACATCTAATTTCTAATAATTTGGGTTTTTGACTAGAAGATTATCTACCACAGGTACTGCCATATTAACATCACGTCATTTTTCATCTCAATGCTTACTTTTCCTAATTTAGTCATGCTCTTTTTTCCACTCCTGCAATCTCCTAAGGAACTCTAGGGCCTATTACGCAGAAAGTCTCTCACAGCAGGGCCACGCTGTGGAGGAGAGCTCTAAAAGAAGCAATAACCCCCTTGGTACAGAAGTTAGGGATGCCGATCATCCCCAGAATTCCCAGCACTGTCCTCTGCCAAGCAACTGGGAATATCTGTGAAAAAAAAAAAAAGGTTCCAAAATAGAAAACCTGTGGCTTTCGGTTTCAAAGAGAGTGACTGGCACCATTTTCCTTATGTCATTTTGCAACTGAAAGAGGAATTAGCCTTTAAATTTCATTTCTGAGTAAGAAAACAGGCCATATTAAGAAAGATATGAAAACTGAAAACATGAGGTAGAGCACCCCTATTTGTCTAGAATTAGCAGAATTAGTGACATAATGTAAACTCACTCCTGTCATTGGAAACATTAAGAGAAAAAGACTGAGCCAAAGAAATGGAAAGGACAGGAAGCGGATGGCAGGTTCAAAATCTTTCAAACATAAATCAACATCTCCAACAGGACCGTGTGTGCTGTCCATCCATCCAGCAGCAAACATAACAGCAGTTAAAAAGGCCAATTAGCCTGAACAAGGACACGCAGAATGATCAAGGGAGGAGTGCGAGGTCTGTAATATCAGATACAGAAGGGAATGGAAAGATTACAGGATGAAGTTGAGAGTGCAAAAAAATGATAAGAAAAGCAAAGGTGGAGAATGAAAGGAAGATTGCACAAGATGATAAATATAAATAAAAAGACATTTTTCAAGAACATATAGTCCAAGAGGTCAGCGAGGAAGACAGAAGGTCCTCTAAGAGATGGCACGGGTAATTTATTGACAGCAGAGGTAGGAACTGATAAAATAAAATAAAATAAAATAAAAAATTCTTTGCCTCACTGTTCACAAAGCAAGCTGGGGGCAACACAGCAGAAATAGACGTACTGCACATTTCCCAGGGGATGAAAAAGACACACTGAAGGAAATTAAATCACTGTAGAATAGGTGATTGCCTATAGTTTGACAATGCTCTGGACAGGCAGGGCTCTGCCGTGTGTAAAGAGAAAATCTTTATTACAATATACCTAAAAGCCTGCTTGGAAAGCAACAACCACATCGCAACACAGGGCCAAAACTGGGCCCCACGTTTATGAGCAGTTCCCCTGTGCATGAAGTGGAACTACCTGAATGCACAAGGGAAGAAATAAATTAATTGTATGAGCCATTTAAATGAACTAATCCCCTGTCTTTGAAATCAATCCAGGTACTAGCGAAATCAGCTTTGAAAAACATCAGAAAAGTCCCCTCAACAAGCAAATTTATCATCGACAACCTGAGTGAACCTGAAGTCCAAATCACACCCCTCTTACTCTTGCAAATAATCCTATTAATTTAAATTTAATTATTCACACCAATAAGGCGAGGAAGGAATAAAATTTTCTTTTTGTTCATCACATTTAATAACCTGATTTCATTCTTTTTTCGTGTATTAAAAGAAAAAGAATTAAATCTTTGAAGGGAAACACACTCCTCAAGGTTTGGCTGTGCCCCCCAGCTCTGCAGCCCCTCTCCAGTGCAGGGCTCTGGCCCTGGAAACAGGATAAGTTGCAAAATTCCAAAGCCCAAAGTACTTCATTTCATAAATCAGTTAAGGAGCTAAGTGAAAATAATGCCATTGTTTATCGCATCACTAACAAACCTAAGTGCTTAAAGCTAAGGAAATTAATGTTAAGGACATTCATAAATCTCAGCGAAAACATATATTAGACCAATTTACAAGAGCTGAGAATCCAACCCCTTACTCTTATTCAATATAAAACATACACATGTTGTCTTATTCAACAGAGTAGTCCTAATTCTAATGTAACAATAAACCTTATTCTGTATCAGTGCAATTTCATATGCACAAATCTTTCAGAAGGAATTTCAATTAAGTTAACATTATGTATGCACCCATTACTGGCACACAGAGATTGGTTTCTGACAGAAAGGAATGGACATATACACTTCTAATGTACTGCAAATGAGCAATGCTATATATTTCTCCCTTATTTTTACAAATAATAATGTTTCCAAATATAAGTGATTTTAACTGTCACTTCGCTAATCCATTAACTGGTGCCTCCAAATAGTAATATCCTTTGGAATAATACAGATTTTTTGGACAAAGAAACAAATATATTGAAAATCCCAAGAGGCCAATGGTCAGAGTTAAGGGTATGGTGTTTACATAAATTGAGCTTGTCTTTCTGCTTGATCAAAATATAACTTTAACTCTGTTCTGACTGAAATGGATTATGTAATTAACTATTCCTTTTTAAAATTACTTTACATCTTTAAATGGTATGATAGATAAGTTTCATAGAACCCATTAATGATTTATGAGATATATTTTATTTTATTAATAAAATGCTTAGCGAGAGCTTAATCTCTCAAAATTTAATACAATGATGCATGTGCTTTAAATGAAGTTCATGGTTAAATACTTTGATGCATCTTGGTGCAAAGGTTCACCTTGTAGGACTGAGTCTCCATTTATGTTTGGGTAAAAATAAATTAAATGTTTTACACCACATGCACAAACAAACACACATGCACACACAGAGGAAGGTTTGTGTATATTCACTGTATTTCTGTAATCTTTTGTATATGACATTCCCTTTTCCCAGATATTTACATTAAACAGATGGCACACCCTTTACTGCAGTTGACCACAATTTGGCTGTTTACTAAATATTTTTTGAAATTATAGATTTTTGAAGATCACTGTCTTGATTTAGAATAGATTAAATATTTAGAAAGGCAAGCCATGCTGTGATTATTATAAGCAACTGTTATTTTTTTCTGTGCAGGAACATCGTGCTTATCATTACATATTAGAGATCTTGTAATATATAATAATATGGCTAATATTCGCTCAGTATGAAGTTAATTAAATAATTAATTAAATTAATCATCGTCACACTGTTAGCTAAAATTCCACATAAGGATATATTTTAAAAACTCCAGTTTTGTTCCATGCCTTGCTCAGAGAAAATATTTTTCTCTCCCAGCCCTGAATATAAGCATCCTTTAAAAAAATTCACCAGCACTGTGTAAAAAAAGAAAAGCAAGTTCAGTTTAAATAAGTCTCTTTTTACTAACTAGTATATTAAATGTAGCTTTTAATTATTGGTTTTGATTATTTTTGAAGATTTTTGTATTTAGATGGCACACACATTTTCAATCATGTCTTAATTACTTTTAAAAATGCTGCACTGGCTTAGGGACAAGACAGATAACTTGTTAAGCATTTGAAATTTCTGAGCTGTTTTCTCAGTTCTGGCAGTCAATACCCAAGTCCAGATTGTAACCTCCTTTCTGCCTCCAAAGCCTGCCTTGGCTGCGTGTCCAGTGAGGGATTATGGATTTAGCAAGGAAGGTAAGTGTGACTACAAGCATTGGCTCACCATCTGCTCCCCAGCAGAGTTTGGGCCAACCTGCATAGCCTGCAGCAAGACCAGGGCACTGTTCTCAAGCCAGCCCTTTCCAACCTGGCTCAAGAAACACATCACATTCAGTCAGATGATTAGGTCTAAGTAGTCCATATGTAACAGAATATTTTTCCTAAATACCAAAATGAAAACAAAATGAATGCCATTTTTGTAATTCTCCTTCCTCGATACATCAAGTTTTACACAAATAAATACTCTCTTAAGGTTTATGCAAATTATAGAAAAATAAAACTATGCATTATTTAGCAGTTCTCCTATTTCAAGATCTAACAGACTTTATTCACAGCATGTTTTTCCCTAGTTTATGTTGGCCTTCTTTTCTGATTCTACTTTTTAATTCATCTTTTTAAATTATTCCTTTTTAAATCATTATCTTATGTGACTTCATAGATTTTCATGTATTAATCTATTATTAATTTTTTTTTACCATAGTCAACTTAATCTTAAATTGTTTAAATCTCTTTTAAGTGTAAACACTTGAACATGGACAGTTTTTTAAAAATATGATGCTCTTTAACATTTTGGAGCATTTCTATTTGTAGCTTGTAACCTTATTCAAAAAGTTCTTGCTAAATATGTTCTCTCCTATTATAGGTACTTTTGACAGAATTATCAAGTACCACATGTGACAGGCAATAGTACTGGTTAAGGGAAAGGGAAAAAAAAAATCCCACACATATTGAGAGGGGGATACATTTTGTGTTACTGAAAAATATGTTTGTATTTTACATTAAAACCTGACATCTGCTTGGTG